>JAOBRH011221263.1:0-12639 GCA_027575125.1 Umimayanthus parasiticus | reverse complement strand
TACTACTACTACTACTACTACTACTACTACTACTACTACTACTACTACTACTACTACTACTAGCACTACTACTACTACTACTACTACTATTATTACTACTACTACTACTACCACTACTACTACTGCTACTACTACTACTACTACTACTACTGCTACTACTACTACTACTACTGCTGCTGCTACTACTACTACTACTACTACTATTACTACTACTACTGCTACTACTACTACTACTACTACTATTACTACTACTACTACTACTACTGCTACTACTACTACTACTACTACTATAACAATAATAATAATAGTAATGAGAATAATGGTTTATTAGCTAGCATTCAACTGAATGGCTTTTCTGTGCTTAACTAAAACAACAAATTAACAATTTAAAAAGGTGACTATAAAACTATTTGTATATCAATAAAGTTTGTGTATGTCAATATACCATCATGATTCTAAATTAGCCTTGGCAGCGGAGAAAAGTGGCCTTTACATTTACGAATAAAAGTTGGAAGTGTTGGTGAATGCAGTTTCCACTTTCTTTCGAGAAGCTGCAAAAAATTAAAGGGCGAGACTATGCAGTATTTTAGTTCAGTGTCTGTGGAACAAAATGTGTCCTGCAAACCTTTTTGATATAATATAAAAATAGGTTGTATTTTGGATCTATTGGTAAGATATACTTAAACGGTGCATAAGTATTACTGTCTGGAAAAACAAGCTTGGATTTTTCAGGGAAACGAAGAATAGGTCGATTTATCTTGAGTGAACAAGAAAGAAAAGTGTCACAAAGAAAACATGTATTGTTTCGAGCTATCTCTAGTTGGTGAAAAGACTGCGAATGAATAGAAGTACAGTGCGAGGTAAATGCATAATTTCCTTATCCTTGTACCAGTACTGAACATTGTTAATTGTTGGTATTTTTTGTTGAATGCGACATTGCGACATTTATGTGCATGCCTTACAGCGGCTCAGCAACATTGTGAAAAGTGACCTTGTTTGCTACAAATTCTGCATCTTTTTCCTATTGCCGGGCACAGCCTCTCGTTTGGATGTGGAGTCGCTGCGAGTCAGCTGTACCAGCAAAAAAGGACAGCATTATCAATTTGAATCGGTTTGCTTTCATAACATTTTACAGGATCTTTAGAGTCTCTGAGAAAATCTGTAAGATGCGATAAGATCACAACTGCTAGAAGTATTATCTGATAGGGCTAGATTTTATGTGGGTTAGTGACATACTGTTTTCTGATCCTATGCATAGTCAGTAGTATCACTTCTGTTATGTATTTGTATTCCTTTGAAAAATTGATGTAATACAAGTCACCGATGGCGACTGTTTGGGAACATATTTGTAGTCAGTTATGAATCTAATGTGTGTGTAACTCAAAACAATGAATTAAACAAAGAAACCATTTCCTCGGACTTTTTTTTGCAGAACTGCCAATGAAGGTGTGAATGTTGGGAGAGTCTACGGGTTATCAACTTTTAAGGTATGATTATTTTGTTGCCGGGATTGTGTTTTTGTGCTCAAAAGTGGGCTAATCCAGTGTATGGGAACGTGTGCTCGGGGTATGAAATTGGTGTGTACAATCCGTAAAACCCCAGTGTCAAAGTCCTCCCAGTTATAAGGCTGTCCCACTACTAACCGCACAAAATGTATTCCGGTGTACTGAAGACCCCCCACATTGTTATAACCCCACAAGTTAATTATAAGCCCACACTTTTAAAACCGTGCTGAATGAGCGTAAGATGGAGTTATGATTTATTATTGAATTATGAATTCTCACAACCTTGTATCCACTCTCGCACTCTCCCATTTTACTTGATTATGTCCAAATGTTAATTAGAGAAGATTGATCATGGGAGTTTTGTATGATTGTTGTTGAGTAGCCCACGTACCTCTCTCTTTACTCCCACCAACTCTAACTTTTTTGCCTGAGAGTCATTCAACTGTCATACATGTTTTTTTGCTATTACTATCAAGAAATTATTTTCGATATATTGTTGTGATTGTCTTTCACTTTCTTATTTTGTTTAGGATGTAAGAGCGGAAGCAGAGCAACAAATCTATGACAAGTTAAACAGCAAGATAGGGGAATTCTTAGAATTAGGTAAGTATCTTATGTGTGTATTTTGTGTTGACCAATAAAGTTACTTCCATAGAAAAACAAGAGGTTATATAAATAGCCTAACTCGGGCCGTATGCTTGGTAATTATTTTAAAACAGACTGAAACAATGTAAACGTCAATCTCATAAATTATACATCATTTGGTAAGGAAATATGAACCAACTTACACGAAGTTAGTTGTAAAGCAAAATGGCCGGAAATTATTTTATTTAGTAGATTGTTTAAATCATATTTATGTATGCTAAAACGTTTCTGATTTCTGTTGCTATTATATCTTTCGATTTTTACGTGAAAAGAGAAAAAATCTATTTACTTCAGAAAGAAAGAAAAGGAAGAAAAGTTCGAAACGTGTCCACCGCGAATCGAACTCTAGTCTGCTGATTCTAACTCCGCGGTGCCCTAACCACTGCGCTACCGAGACGCCTTTAGTAAGGCGGGTCGCAAATTGACCTCACGTAACATGCACATGCGCTGGAAAATCGCGGCACGAAAAATAAAAATAACAAAAAGAACGTAACCGAAACCTATACTCGGCGCATTCCGGCCCGAGTGATGAATGTTTAGCATTTCTTTCTGAAGGATTTGCAAACTACGTAACAAATTTAGATGTGTGATACGACAAAAATACGCGCTGATATTCTTTTGTTATGTAGTTTTATCTTTCCTTCACTGTTTTCTTGGATCACTACACAAAGCAAGTCAATCATCAGTTAGCTTTGCAGAAAGGAGTTATTTATTTAGTTACAATTTTTTTTCTAACTGCAAATTTCTTTTTTTGATCAAAAAAATCCCCTTCTACTCAAATGATCTGTTTCTTGACATCTTGTTAAGAACAGAATACAGACTTTTGTCAATTCTTGGTGAAGATTATGAAATACCTGCATTTGATTTGCCTTGCCAGCCACGTACAACTGGGTGCCCCAGCACGCAGGAAGTCAGGCTAGCGGTTACCTTGTGGACTTGTTAGCCTACCTCCATAGTACATTTTTAACCTTCTCTTCTCTACCGGTGAGTTGGTACAGTATCTGGTCACATGAGTGACATCTTTGGGGGGGGGGGGGATAACAGTGGTCCAATGTGTTACATGTGCTACTCGCAGGGGGTTGTTTTCCAGTTGGGTTGCTTATTTGAGATCGATCAGTTTTAAAATTTTGTTGTAATCATAGTCATTATTTTTGTTTTTGTGCTGTTTTATGCACAGCTTCGTTGTAAATAAATTATTATCTTTATGAATTATTGTTATTCGTATTATTATTATTATTATTATTATTATTATTGTTATTATTATTGCCTTGTTATCTATTCCCTCCACATGGTATTTACATGTATTGCGTGTATTTATTTGTTTGTATGTATATTCAGGCCAGATCAATTTAATCTCTTGGTTCTCGGAATCGGTGACCAGTCCAAATATTTTGAAAAATCATTCTAAACACCAGCCCAGTTTCTTTTCACTGCATAACTTCAGTGTAACTCCCGTTGGTTAAAGATTATACCTACTACCAGCTACAATGTTCGATTAACCGGCCTGTTTCTGTTGCCAGGGTAACGTGGCAAAGACAGCATGTATGTCC
The DNA here is from genome assembly GCA_027575125.1 of Umimayanthus parasiticus. Classification (NCBI taxonomy): domain Eukaryota; kingdom Metazoa; phylum Cnidaria; class Anthozoa; order Zoantharia; family Parazoanthidae; genus Umimayanthus; species Umimayanthus parasiticus. Next base: position 8,939 of record JAOBRH011221263.1, on the reverse strand, counting down.
TCCTGCAAGTATCTGTCTCTCAGTCTCAGGAAATTTCTACTGGACGAAGAGGTACAGTTCAGGTTTTGCAGCAGTGTTTAGTAAATAGCTTTGAATCATTCAAAGATAAAACTAAGATATTTCTAGGAGAAACTAAATGGAGGATGGCCTTGAAAAAGAAGAGTTTATACACGTATGCTTTAAGGGAAGTTTCTTTATGATTGAAGCTGGTATATTTTGCTGTATATAGCGGAGGTGTTGGCGCAGTGGTAAGATCTCTGTCTCCCAATCCTAAGCTCCCCGGTTCGATCCCCGGCCTGGTCGAAGATTGAATATCTGGGTGACTTTCTTTCCCGCCAAAGTTCACTCAGCTTTCCACCCTTCCGGGATCGGTAAAATGAATACCAGTATACATGGACCGCTTTGAAGCGGCTGCCAGAGGTGCCTATATATATGCTTCCGGTCCGCTGAGGGTAAACTGATCATTGTAAAGCGCCTTTAAGCATGTTGTAGACAAAAGGCGCTACATAAATGCACCACTTTACTTTGCTGTTATTTAGGTCAAGCAGATGAATATGAACGGACTGGAGAGTTTCAATCAGGATCTGAGGAAATGCGAAGGTACCTTAATATGTATCGTACTCGGGGTTGTTAACAGATGGATTTCTTTTAGATCATTGTTCAGATGTGGACTCATTGGCATTTATATATAATATATACTTAAAATCAAAGCTTCAAACAAAATGAAGATTTCCATTGTTTACGCAGGCTAATTTGTCCGTCAGCCATATATTCTCTGTAATTTGTGACAGTTTTGACACATGCACTCTTTTTACAAGAACGTCTGATTTTTGGGTTGAGGCACATTGTTCTTAAATATTTTGAAGATTTCAGCCTTAAATGACGTTCTTAAAATGCTCTCAAACTTAATTGTTAGTATTGGGTGTGTAGTTACTATTTTCCACTCGTTCAAACCAACCGGAAGCACAAACCAACCGGAAGCACAAACCAACCGGAAGCACAAACCAACCGGAAGCACAAGCCAACCGGAAGCACAAGTACGGTTTGTTGAATTAGCCGCTACCCTCGCCTGGCAAGAAAGAAATACGATAATAAATGGATGAGACTTAAGACAAGCTTTTGCATGTACAACACTAAAGGCGATATTGCGCTGATAAACATTAGCCGAGAAAAAAAAATTCCATGATCTTATGCAGTATCCAAAGTAAAAGTTCCTTGGTTTTGCTCGGCCTTAGTATGTTCTAGAATGTTCTTAAATTTTGGGTATTTTCAGCCTCGTGTTCTTACAAAAAGGCTTCTTATAAAAAATAGTGTAACTCAACACATCGAGCTAAATTTTTTGGATTTATGCTAAAAGGAATGGAGATAGTGTTTCATTCTTATGTCTAACGTGCAAATCTTGGTATGCAGTGTACAATAAACGCTAATATAGGTGTTAATTTATAATCAACAAATGTTCAGAGTCTGCCGTGACGAAGGGCTAACGCTGGAAACGTCAACTATGCGCCAAACCATACGGGCAAAAAACATACTATATCAAACTTTGTCATGATCAAACCCGTATTCAACTTACTCGCCAATGTGGAAAAAACAGTTTTTTTCAAAACTAGTCTTCCAGCACAAATGGTGATAGCCGTTCTATGTTGCTTGACGCCAAGATTATTTCTTTATATCAGAATTTGTGAATTCCAACCCAGTGGAGGATATAAGCAGTGATGGTATCTTGCAGATGACGTTCTTGGAGCTTCGACAGGTTTGTAATATTAACTTGGTACATAACAACATGCTAGCTGTCCCGAGGACAAAATGAACAACTTTTGGCCATCGCTGTTTTCTGTTTAATTAAGTTTTATGGAACACCATGCATTCCATTTGAGAAACAGCCCTCGTTTCTATTCCAACTTTGAAAAAAGGCCGAAACTTATCTTTTCACAAAATATTTGATATATAGTTTGGTTTTATTTCGATATCGTTTCATTTAATTGCATTGTTAAGTGCATTTGAACTTTAGTGGTAAAAAGCGCTATATAAAAAAATTCTTGTATTAACTTTGATCAAATTAATTAATTGACAACTAAATTTACTTAACTAAAAGCTGCTAGAAACGTCCACCATTATTATTTCATTGAAAAAAAAAACTTGCAATGCTGGCAATCGTATTTTATATACTGTAAACTGATCGTGTTTAGACACCTGACCAACTGTTGAGTTATTCCTGCTTGTACAGCTTGTGGATCTACTGCTGGCAGGAGACTGGTCCACGTACCTGGCGGATCATGGGAACACTAAGGGGAAATACAGCAGGGTGAACCCACAGGTGGTGGCAAGATTACTGGAAAAGTGAGTTCTTTTACTGCTGTTTAGCTTGGATGTAAATATTCACTGTACATTTAGTTGGCACCTTTGTAATATTATAAGTACTTTATAGTACTACAGGCAGGGGCCTTTCTGTAAGGCTTCTACCGTTAATACTTATCACCGTCAATCGAATTCTAACTTTTTAAAAATCTTTGTCATTCAGTTTTCCTCTCATAGTATAAAGGCCACCTGTTTTCAACTAGCCCTTGTGGTTATCACAGGTGGCCTCCACTTATACTTTGTCTGTAATATCTGAAAATCATAATGGTAAACTGAAGTGCAGATAAATGCATTGTTGTTGTGTTGTTATTATTGTTGTTGTTGTTGTTGTTGTTGTTGTTGTTGTGTTGTTTGTGTAAGCATTTATGCCGTTTGTCAAGACTCCGGTTTATCTTTGAAGAACCGTTTCCACCTCACGGTAGAGGCCTGGTAACGAGTTCAAATCCGCCATTTTAGGGGTATCGCTAAAAATGCCTTAAAATTCACTTAGTTTAGAGAAAGTATAACCTGTTCCAGTTCTTGGTTCCATTAGTTTGCATTTAACCATCGAATAGTCTATCATAGCGTTACTGGCACTGCTTGACAATTTTCACGTGGCATATCACCCGTTTTGTTCCGTGGAATGGATGAAAACATTAACAAACCACGCCCAGGTGAACAGGGTTCTTTAACTTTTGTGTTTCAGGTTAATGCTCTCAGAAAAGACGAGAGGATTTACCTTCAAGAAAGCCGACCGCGACAAGAAAAAACTTATGGAAACCATTATTCGCCGGCTTAAGGCCCTGGATGGAGACATCAACCCGAGCCAGTCCCTCATTTTCGGCTAGATAAATTTTTAACGAAGAGGTGTGCTGAAAACACTCGGATCACTGTGAATTGTTCCACTATGGCTCGACTGCTAGAGAATGAGTTTCCCGTCGCAGCTCAAGACAGACTCCCCATATATTATGGGCAGGAACAAAACCTTCGGCGGAGGTACTTTAGTCTCACCTGTTTTTGCTAATGCCGAGATTTTCAAGGAAGACCGTAGTGTGTTTTGCGAAAATATATTTCACGATATCATGTAAAACAAGGGCTTGTTTCTGGTCGGATTGGAGGCTGAAGAGAAAATGGTGTAACTTAAAATACCTTGTCTTCAGCGAGGTAAAAGAAAAGTTTGAGAAATTAAGGGGGTGTATAAAAGGTAACAAGTATGTTCTTGTTGGGGTTGACTACTTTTTGTGTTCCTCAAAATTCTCTCTGCAGCACCCGGCCGAAAATAGTGTCCTCTCCTTAAACGTAGATAAACTAAATTTAGCAGCATATTTTTTGTCTCGCTAAGATCGCAGAAGAACGAGCACACACGAAAATAAGCGAGATTAAGGTTTTTAAGTCCCTATGAATTAAGAAAAAGTCATGTTTCTTGCTGTAAAATAACGGGGTTGTATGCTGGCCCTATATTAAGAAAAAATGTCGATTAATGCTGGTATATATGATGCTGGGAAAACATATTAATAGTTCCAGTTAAAGCCAAAAAAAAATACCTGTGGTACAGGTTGCCCTATGTAAAAGGTAGGTTAATTGGTATACAAATTCATTTTTATATTGCTTAAAAGTTTTTTTTATATAGAGAAACTAAGAAATACCCAAATTGGGACATAAAGTTTGACGCTTGGTAAGATGAACTTCTAGGGTCGGTCGAGTAACCCCTACCACAGGTATTCTATTTTTGGTTAACTCAAGTGCGACGATAGAAGAAGTGACAACAAAAACAATTATGTTCTCGAATGGCTTTATCTTCAAATTTCCTATAAATGAAAACGAGGATTTGGAAGTATCTGTTTGACATCCACATTTATCCAATTACACCGCGTTCTTGCTGACTTTCAGGTGTCTAAAAGTTCAAGTTATTTTTTTACGTTAGTAGTGGTAATTACCAATATGATGATGGCAACGTACAGTAGGAAATGTTCAAGGTAGTTGTTGTAGTTTCGCCGTTGTATTGCTGCTACAAATCTAACTTGCGTCGCCGGGCGAAGTTGGATAACATTTAAGGCTGTTGTATCAAGCTGGAGGTATACATTCCAACTTACATGCGTTGTTTTAGCTTGTGTATATCAAGCGTTAGCATATACCCAACCAGTGAATAGTGTTTTTCGCACGCTGTGATTGGTTCACTAATCAGTGAATATCCTGGATATTCACTGATTAGCGATCGTGACAGCGCGCGCGACTGTTTTTTAATGATTTGGGTTTTTTTAAAAGGCCTGTTTCTCACTGATTCACTGGTTGGGTATATGCTAACGTTATTATTCACCTCGGTGTCGGTGAAAGCCCGGGATATTCACGTCCACTTCGGTGAATAATTACTCGCTGTAGGGAGAGGGGGGGGGGGGTCGGGCTAACATTGTCGCGAACACATCAACATGGCTTCGTGGATTGAGTAACGGTGCTGGGATGAAATGAGTCTGTTATCTTGAAATCGAGATTCTAACTCTAAGTAATCTAAAGCTTTCACGTTTTAGAGTTGAAGTCTTGATTTCAAAACACTGATTTAGACTTAATTCAATCCTACAACGATAGTTTCAGTAGATACGACAAGAGCCGCTGAATTTGAAAATTTTAAGTGTACTCCTTTGTAGTGCACAGTTTTTTTAAAAATTGCATATTTTGTATCCAATTAAAACTATTAACTTCAGATATAGGTTTATTTTAATTTCGAGTCAGGTTTTGTAACATATACGTCATTAGGAGCAAAGTACAACAGATAAGCGAATTATGTAAATATTATAATATAGATTCTCTTCTGGTTAATATTCGAGAAAGTTAGTACTGGTAGAAAATGCAATAAATTTTCCAAATGAAGTATGCTTCTTGTTGACTTTGATTCTTGATCTTGTATCTGTTCCACCCGTGGCGGTATCCTATAGGCCTGCTAGTATGCGGATCCTATTAGTAATCAGCATCCTTATACAGCAAGATAGGTCGTTTTCTATTTGTCTAGTCTGGCCGGTCCGACCAGTCAGTTCGTAAATGGAACACACGAGTTCTCAGAACTGGTTTTGGCCAGAATGTCCCTGCTCATGGATCAGAGCCACTCAGTTCTCATAAAACGCGGGAAAGTTGTGGCGGGAAAAAGACCGGGCAAATGGAAAACGACCATAGACTCAGTCGAGGCCAGTCCGGCCGGCGTATGAACATCCAGGAACGAAGACTTTCGCTTCACTCGGCATCCGAGACTGATTGCTTTTGAATATCTGAGGATGGGTTTGTGTTTGATTTGTGCAAGGGATCAGTCGTCTAGAGGGGAAGAGAAAGGGCTGGTAAATTTCCAAAGTGTCGGGAGTTTTTCAAACTGGCAGTTTCTCAAACCGTTTAACAGTCAGCGAACTTATTTTTTTAGTGCTGTTCATCAAAATTGGCTTTCAGCAGAACTGAAAAAGAGATGCAAACAACTGACGTTTTCAAGCCGCATTCTCGCTAGCCAGTTCTTGTTGAAACTCGGTTCGTTTGTACGATCGGCCATTTAACGTGTTCCCTGCTAGCAAAGCCAAAGGTCTCACGGCGACAAGAATTTTTCTTGTCGCCGTGAGAAACCTCTGCTGGCAGGGAATTTTTAAATTGTTAAAACATGGTCCATCATTAACGGGAAAAGTTTTGCAGTCAACAGAAGTGACATAATGACAATTTCCACAAGGTCTGTGTTGTAGTTTTCAAGAGTGTGGTGAAGTTTTAGGCAAAACATCGAGATTTATTTGAGCATTTTGAATTAAAATCACTTATTTGCTCCGAAACGCAGAGATTATAACGCAATGCTCTTTCCAAATATCGGGTAAAAAGTGTTTCAATTTCAAGTAAGATCTTTTTCATGTTCTTCACCAAGTCCAAGAGCTAATAGAAGTTTTACACGTTTTTTTTTTTATAAGAACCAGTAACTTTCGGCTGAGCCTGGTTTGTTCTTAATTTTTTGGCGATTTCAGCCTCAAATTGTTCTTAAATTCTTATTTCCTGATGTTTCTAACAGACTCGGTGGATTTGTTGCCCGAACAATAAAAAAGCGCCATAACTTCAAGACGGTCAAGACAGCGTTCGCGAACTTCACGAGCTTATAATATCACTCTTCCAGCACCCGATGACCCGGCTAATTCTAACCTCAATCTGTGTACAAGATCAAAATTTCATCCTGGTGATTGTTCTTAGCTCGTTCTTAATTTTTGGGCAAATTTCAGCCTGGGTGTTCTTATAAAGTTTGTTCTTTTGGAAAAAAGTGTGTAATTTTTCCTGATTGCGACTTGCGTGACGTATGATGGGAAGGAAGCCGCCAGCGGCGCACATGTTGACACCTCGGGTATCAAACATGACTTCGTCACTGGGTTTTACTCATCTTAAACCGAATCCTTCGTTGTGAGGGGAATTTATAAGGTACGTGAGTTAAAGTTTTATATTTGTTTAGCTTTTAGGTAGTTTTGCGGTTAGCTAAAATTATTCGATTCATGGACTTCTTGAAACATGCCGACGTATCTTATATGCCGTGTCAATTGACACTGCTTCGCCCTCGTGTCGAGAGCCAGAAAACGAAAAAATACTTGTTCCACCGAACTATCTGAATTTATAAAAAAGCCACAAAATCATGGATAAATCATGAACTTTATTTGTACCGAAGAAAGTGTGAATATTCTTAATAGATTATATGGCAGCGCGGTGATTGTTGTTGTTTGGTTGCGAGACATTGAATTTGCATTTGTAGTGTGTTCCGTCGTTCATTGAATTAAGTCTATTTTTGGGTTTATTTTGAACGTCCGATCTCTATGCTGACCGGTGATTGATTCAAAAGTTGAACGCAATGCAATGCTCGTGCACCAAAGATTTTGAAAAGGTTTGCAAGATAAGATCGTTGACAACTGGAAACTGGGTCTGTTACTCTGTACCGGTAACCGATATGATCGTGACAAACCACAGGCGGCCCAAGTTTACAGTTTCATTTTGTGTTTTGTAGTCGCGTTGCGCATTTATGAATTATGGGCGGATCATTTGAATTTTGAGCGAGGGGGTGGGGGTTGGTAGACTTGGAAAAAAACTTCCTGCATGCTGCACCCCAAATCAAGGAAAAATAATACGTGCTAAGTTCTATATCATGCACTGCTTTTGACTGGAAGAAACTGTTTGCCTTGTTTATCATTGGGCAAAATATTTCTTGCATTGACAAAATCTTCCAACTGCCCCCCCCCTCAAAAGTCAAATTGTCCACCCCTTATGAGACTTTGTATGAGAACTTTGGGTCAAGCAATTTGTTAGACTTTGTATGCTCGAGAATACACTCGATATCACAATACTGCAGGATATTGCTATTAATACTGAAATAAACTAAATTGACTTACATAAACCCCAAGTTTGACAACCCCAGATCTATGCTGGTCATATGTGTTTGTACGAGCGTTACAGGCGTGAGTTTCTAGGGGGGGGGGTTTCAGGCATGCCCCTCCAGAAAGTTTTTAATATTAGGGTCCCTAAAATGGCTATTTCGTGCATTGTTGAGGCGAATTCCTTGCTTATCCACCACAGTTAAATGAGGAATTGAAAGGGTAATTTTTCGGTTTAAACACGTTATTTATGTTGGAAAACAATACATTACACAATCTATGTAATTTTCCAACATGTTTTATGAGCCATTTATTTGTTATTTATAGGAATCACGACATGAAAATTAACATTCTTTTAGGATTTGGCTGATTTTAGCAAGAATGCAGAGCTTGAACACAGATGCGGGTTTTTATTCAGTCGCAGCAGGTCGGCAGGTTTAAATGTTCGAATGCAGGCCAGACCCGCCTGGCGCAGGTCACTTGGGGTCTATGGACTTACTTGTGTTTGTCAGTGTGTGTTCTGTGTAGTTTGGGCCATTTGGAGCCATTTTGAGTGATTTATCACTGGAAGAAAACATTTTCTCAACAGAATGCCACATATTTCTATGAAGAAGCCCCATGGAGAATCTGCAGTCCTTCTCATGTGGTTTGTATACAAGCGTTTGGTCAGACCAGAGTAGCACAATTGGTTGGCATGAGTGATTCCACAAATGTTGGGTTGGCTTTGTGGAACAACTATGAAAGCTTTAAGGTATTTTTTAATTAACACATGTATTTGTTTTATTGTTTTAAGAAGACAGTGACTTAAGAAGAAGATGTTGAATTATGTTTTTAAGTTCATTGTTTCTTAAGAATTACCTGCATTTTAAAACAACCTTTTTAAAAACCATAAGCAGTAAGTTTTAATTAAGTGTGGGGTACAGGACTCGTGTTTCTGCCCACTAGCCATGCAGGCCAGTGTATATGTTATGTTTTTTTTACACATATATTTATGCTCTATATATTTGTAGTTTAAATAGGTTGCCCCAGGGTAATTTGCACTTCATATTACATGTAGAAAGTTTGGAATAGATCAATTTCTATATTCTCATAATTGTTCAGTTGGTATGGTATTGATAATGTAAGGAGAAGATAGATGTTGATAAACTTAGTGGAAGAGAAGAGTAACACTTGCTATTGATATAATTATCTCCCAGGGGTCCCACTCGCATATTTTAACATTGGGGGGGGGGGGAGAGGGGG
>JAOBRH011220152.1:0-12641 GCA_027575125.1 Umimayanthus parasiticus | reverse complement strand
TACATGAAAAATGATATCTATTACACTTCTTCTCATCTGTCCAAAATGTACGGAAGTTGTCAGTGGCAATGAAGCTTACAGCTTACAGCTTAAGCTTATTTATCGCGGACAAATCAGGTTTTTGAAGTTTTAGGTCATACAGTTGTAATAAATCTTGAAACCGTCAAATCAGCTAAGAACACGATTTGTTATACTTGTGCACCGAACTCGGGGAGATATGAGATTTTTGAAGTACTAGCTCGCACAGTTGTAATAAGCATTAAAACGGTCAAATCATCTAAGAACACGATTTGTGATACGTGTGCACTCAAGTCGCGGTGAAATCAGATTTCAAAAATATTAGGTCATAGAGTTGTAATAAGCCGTAAGACGGTCAAATCAGCTAAGAACACGATTTGTGATACTTGAGTATTGAACTTGCGGAGATGTGAGATTCTTGAAGTTTCAGTTCATACAGTTGTAATAGGCCCTAAAACCGTCAAATCAGCTAAGACCACGATTTGTGATACTTGGGCACTGAACTCGCGGAGATATAAGATTCTTGAAGTTTTAGGTCATATAGTTGTAATAAGCCGTAAAACGGTCAAATCAGCTAAGAACACGATTTGTAATACGTGTGCACTCAACACGCGTAGAAATCAGATTTCTGAAATCTTAGGTCATACGGTTGTAATAAGCCATAAAACGGTCAAATCAGCTAAGGACACGATTTGTGATACTTGTGCACTAAACACGCGGAGCAATCAGATTTCTGAAATTTTAGGTCATACAGTTGTAATAAGCCTTGAATCGGTCAAATCAGCTAAGAATACGATTTGTGATACGTGTGCACTGAACTCGCGAAGATATGAGATTTTTGAAGTTTTGGGTCATCAGTTGTAATAAGCTGCAAAACGGTCAAATCAGCTAAAAACACAATTTGTGATTATTGTGCACTGAACTCGCGGAGATATGAGTTTTTCGAAGTTTTAGCTCATACAGTTGTAATAAGCAGTAAAACGGTCAAATCAGCTAAGGCCACGATTTGTGATACGTGTGCACTCAACACGCGTAGAAGTCAGATTTCTGAAATTTCAGGTCATACTGTTGTAATAAGCCGTAATACGGTCAAATCAGTTAAGGACACGATCTGTGATACTTGTGCACTGAACTTGCAGAGATACGAGATTTTTCAGGTTTCACGATTTCTGATACACATGCACTGAACAGGCGGAGATATGAGATTTTTGAAGTTTTAGCTCATACAGTTGTAATAAGCTGTAAACGGTCAAACCAGCTAAGAACACAATTTGTGATACTTGTGGATTGATTTCTCGTAGATATGAGATTTTTGTAGTTTTAGGTAATACTGTTGTTATAATCCGTAAAATGGTCAAATCAGCTAAGTACACGGTTTGTGATACTTGTGCACTAAACACGCTGAGATAGGAGATTTTTGAAGTTTTAGGTCATACAGTTGTAATAAGCTGTAAACGGTCAGATCAGCTAAGAACACGATTTGTGATACCTGGGCACTGAACTCGCGGAGATATGAGATTTTTGAAGTTTTAGGTCGTACAATTGTAATAAGCCGTAAAACGGTCAAATCAGCTAAGAGCACTATTTGTGATACGTGTGGACTCAACTCGCGAAGGAATCGGATTTCCGAAATTTTGGGTCATACAGTTGTAATAAGCCGTAAAACGGTCCAATCCACTATCGCGATCAGCGCCATTTTTTACATAAAATATGTGACTTCCAGTGATTTCTAAAATTTTTTCATGGGGTCCACCATTTGCTAAAATTCCAAAAATGACCGATTTTTCAGGTTTAGGAAATCGGCGGCTACGTTGCCTACGCAGCACAGTTTCTGGTTTTAAGCCGCTTTCCTTGAAGTGCTTGATCAGGACCTAGATTCCAAGTATTTGTCAGTGACGTCACGGTCGCCGTTGGTCCGCAGCGGTATTCCAAACGTTGCAGTAAACAGAGGGTTTTCAAGCCCATTTTGGAGGGCAACCTTTTGAGATAAAAATGCTCATAACTCAACAAATAATAGTCGCAGCCACTTTGTCATTTCACCATCGTGATCAGCGCCTCATTTTACATAAAAGATATGACTTTGAGTCATTTCTAAAATATCAGCTTTCCAAAAAAGTTTCATACGGTCCCCCTTTTGCTAAAAGACCAAAAATGACCGATTTTTCAAGTTTTTATGAATTCGGCAGCTACGTTGCGTACGCAGCACAGTTTCTGGTGCTAAGCCGCTGTCCTTTGAGTGCTTGATCAGGATCTTGATTCCAAGTATTTTTCAGTGAGGTCACGGTCGCCATTTGCCCGCAGTGGCATTCCAAATGTTGCGGGAAACACAGGTTTTTCGAGCCCATTTTGGAACCACATTTTGGAGATAAAAATGCTCACAACTCAACCAATAATGGTCGCAGACACTTTTCCATTACACGACCGTGATCAGCCCCATTTTACATAAACTATGTCACTTTCAGCCATTTCTGAAATTTAAGCTTTCCAAAAAATTTTCATGCGGTCCCCCTTTTGCTAAAATGCCAAAAATGATCGATTTTTCAGGTTTAGGAAATCGGCGGCAACGTTTCGTACGCAGCACAATTTCTGGCGCTAGGCCGCTTTCCTTAAAATGCTTGATGAGGACCTTGATTCCAAGTATTTGCAGTGACGTCACGGTCGCCATTGGCCCGGAGCGGCATTCCAAATGTTGCGGTAAACACAGGTTTTTCAAGCAGTTTTTGGATTGCAAATTTTGGAGATAAAAATGCTCATAACTCAAAAATATAATGGTCGCGGCCACTTTTCCATTGCACCATCGTGATCAGCGCTTCATTTTACATGAAATATGTTACTTTCAGCCATTTCTAAATATTGAGCTTTCCAGAAAATTTTCATGCGGTCCCCCCTGGCTAAAATTTCAAAAAGGACCAATTTTTCAGTTTTAGGAAATCGGTGGCTACGTTCCGTACGCAGCACAGTTGCTGGCGCGAAGCCGCTTTCCTTGAAGTTCTTTACGAGGACCTTGATTCCAAGTATTTTTCAGTGACGTCACAGTCGCCGTTGGCCCGCAGCGGCATTCCAAATGTTGCGTTAAACACAGGTTTTTCGAGCCCATTTTCGAGGGCAAATTTTGGAGATAAAAATGCTCGTAACTCAACAAATAATGGTCGCATCCAATTTGTCATTGCACCATCGTGATCATCCCTCCATTTTGCATAACATATGTCAGTTTCAGCCATTTCTAAAAGTTGATATTTCCAAAGAAATTTCATTCGGTCCCCACTTGGCTAAAATGCCAAAAATGACCGATTTTTCAAAATTAGGAAATCGGCGGCTATGTTGCGTACGCAGCACAGTTTCTGGCGCTAAGCCGCGTTCCTTGAAGTGCTAGATCAGGACCATGATTCCAAGTATTTTTCAGTGACATCACGGTCGCCGTTGGCCCGCAGGGGCATTCCAAATATTGCCCTAAACACAGGTTTCTCGAGCCCATTTTGGAGGGCCAATTTTGGAAATAAATATGCTGATAATTTAAAAAATAATGGTCGCATCCACTTTGCCATTGTACCATCGTGATCAGCCCCTCATTTTACATAAAATATGTCACTTTCAGCTATTTCTAAAATTTGAGCTTTCCAAAGAATTTTCATGTGGTCCCCTCTTTGCTAAAATGCCAAAAAAGACCGACTTTTCATGTTAACAAAATCTGCTGTTGCGCTACGAAGCCAGCGTAGTTTCTGGCAATTTACCATTTTTTTTTAAATGCTTGATCAGGACCTTCATTTCAAATGAGTTTCAGTGACGTCGCAGTCGCTTTGGCCCGCAGCGGCTTTAAAAAGTGTATTAACGACAGGTTTTTCGGGCGTATTTTGGAGGGCATTTTTTGGACAAGGAAGAGCCAATATCTCAGAAAAACAGAGTCGCAGCCAATTTTCGATTTCAAGAATCCTGATCAGCAAGTAATTTTGCACAAAATATGTCACTTTCAGCCATTTCTAAAATTTGAGTTTTCCAAAACTTTTCATGTGTTCCCCTCTTTGCTAAAATGCCAAAAATTACCGGTTTTTCATGTTTAGAAAATCTGCTGTCAGACTACGTACGCAGCGTAGTATCTGGCAATTTGCCCGTTTTCTTAAACTGCTTGATCAGGACCTTCATTTCAAATGAGTTTCAGTAACGTCACAGTCGCCGTTGGCCCGCAGCGGCTTTCCAAAAGTGTATAAACGACAGGTTTTTCGGGCATATTTTGCAGGGCATTTTTTGGACAAGGAAGAGCCAATATCTCAACAAAGAAGAGTTGAAGCCAATTTTCGATTGCAGCATCGGGATCAGCAGGTAATTTTGCACAAAATATGTCACTTTCAGCCATTTCTAAGATTTGAGCTTTTTAAAAAAATTTCATGTGGTCTGCCTTTTGCTAAAATGCGACATATGACCGATTTTTCATGTTTAGAAAATCTGCTGTTACGCTACGTATGCAGCTTAGCTTCTGGCAATTTGCCGTTTTTCTTAAACTGCTTGACCAGGACCTTCATTTCAAATGAGTTTCAGTGACGTCACAGTCGCTGTTGGCCCACAGCGGCTTACAAAAAGGTGCATAAAGAACAGGTTTCTCAGGCGCATTTTGGAGGGTATTTTTTGGACAACGAAGAGCCAATATCTCAGCAAAGAAGAGTTGCAGCCAGCTTTCGATTGCAGCATTGTGATCAGCAGCTGATTTTGCACAAAAAATGTTACTTTCAGCTATTTCTAAAGTTTGAGCTTTCCAAAAAATTTTCATGTGTTCCTCCCATTGCTAAAATGCTCTGCACAAAATATGCCACTTTCAGCCATTTCAAAAATTTGAGCTTTACAAAAAATTTTCATGTGGTCTCCCTTTGCTGAAATGCCAAAAATGACCGATTTTTCATGTCTACAAAATCTGCTGTTTTGCCATGGACGCAGCATAGTTTCTGGCAATTTGCCGTTTTCCTTAAACTACATGATTAGGACCATGTGTTCAATTTGCCGTTTTCCTTAAACTACATGATTAGGATCATGTGTTCTCCCATCCTAAACTGCCAAAAATGACCGATTTTTCATGTTTAGGAAATCTGCTGTTACGGTACGTATGTAACGTAGTTGCTGGCAATTTCCATTTTTCTTAAACTGCTAGATCAGGATCTTCATTTCAATTGAGTTTCAGTGACGTCACAGTCGCTGTTGGCCCGTAGCGGCATTCCAACTGTTGCGTTAAACACAGGTTTTTCGAGCCCATTTTCGAGGGCAAATTTTGGAGATAAAAATGCTCGTAACTCAACAAATAATGGTCGCATCCAATTTGTCATTGCACCATCGTGATCATCCCTCCATTTTGCATAACATATGTCAGTTTCAGCCATTTCTAAAAGTTGATATTTCCAAAGAAATTTCATTCGGTCCCCACTTGGCTAAAATGCCAAAAATGACCGATTTTTCAAAATTAGGAAATCGGCGGCTATGTTGCGTACGCAGCACAGTTTCTGGCGCTAAGCCGCGTTCCTTGAAGTGCTAGATCAGGACCATGATTCCAAGTATTTTTCAGTGACATCACGGTCGCCGTTGGCCCGCAGGGGCATTCCAAATATTGCCCTAAACACAGGTTTCTCGAGCCCATTTTGGAGGGCAAGTTTTGGAAATAAATATGCTGATAATTTAAAAAATAATGGTCGCATCCACTTTGCCATTGCACCATCGTGATCAGCCCCTCATTTTACATAAAATATGTCACTTTCAGCTATTTCTAAAATTTGAGCTTTTGCAAAAAATTTTCATGCGGTCCCCTTATTGCTAAAATGCCACAAATGACCAATTTTTTATGTTAGCAAAATCTGCTGTTGCGCTACGTACGCAGCGTAGTTACTGGCAATTTGCCGTTTTTCTTAAACGGCTTGATCAGGTTCTTCATTTCAAATGAGTTTCAGTGACGTCACAGTCACCGTTGGCCCGCAGCGGCTTTCCAAAAAGTGCATTAACAACAAATTTTTCAGGCGCATTTTGGAGGGCTTTTTTTGGACAAAGAAGAGCCAATATCTCAGCATAGAAGAGACGCAGCTTATTTTGGAATGCAGCAATGTGTTCAGCAGCTGATATTTTACACATTATGTGACTTTCAACCATTTCTAAGATTTTAGCTCTACAAAAAATTTTCATGTGGTCTCCCCTTTGCAAATATGCCAAAAATGACAGATTTTTCATGTTTACAAAATCTGCTGTCAGGCTACGTACGCAGCGTAGTATCTGGCAATTTGCCGTTTTTCTTAAACTGCTTGATCAGGATCTTCATTTCAAATGAGTTTCAATGACGTCACAGTCGCCGTTGGCCCGCAGCGGCTTTCCAAAACGTGCATTAACGACAGTCTTTTCGGGCGCATTTTGGAGGGCATTTTTCTGGACAAGAAAGAGCCAATACCCCAGCAAAGGAGAGTCGCAGCCAATTTTGGATTGCAGCCTCGTGATTAGCAGCTGATTTTGCAAAAAATATGTTACTTTCAGCCATTTCTAAAGTTTGAGCTTTCCAAAAAATTTTCATGCGCTCCCCGCTTTTCTAAAATGCCAAAAATGACCGATTTTTCATGTTTATAAAATCTGTTGTTGCGCTACGTACGCAGCGCAGTTTCCTGCAATTTGTCGTTTTTCGTAAACTGCTTGATCAGGACCTTCATTTCAAATGAGTTTCAGTGACGTCACAGTCGCCGTTGGCCCGCAGCGGTTTTCCAAAAAGTGCATTAACGACAGGTTTTTCGGGTGCTTTTTGGAGGGCATTTTTAGGACAAGGAAGAGCCAATATCTCAGCAAAGAAGAGTTGCAGCCAATTTCCGATTGCAGCAGCGTGATCAGCAGTTTATTTTACACAAAATATGTCACTTTCAGCTATTTCTGAAATTTGAGCTTTTCAAAACATTTTCATGTAGTCCCCCCTTTGCTAAAATACCAAAAATGACCAATTTTTCATGTTTACAAAATCTGCTGTTACGCAACGTACTCAGCGTAGTTTCTGGAAATTTGTCGTTTTTCTTAAACTGCTTGATTAGGACCTTCATTTCAAATGAGTTTCAGTGACGTCACAGTCGCCGTTGGCCCGCAGCGGTTTCCAAAAAGTGCATAAACAATAGGTTTTTCGGTCTCATTTTGGAGGGCATCTTTGGATAAGGAAGAGCCAATATGGAAGCAAAGAAGAGTCGAAGCCAATTTCCGATTGCAGCATCGTCATTCTAAACAATCTTTATTATTCTTGTTATTGTTATTATTATTTTTATTATTATTGTTTCTAGAAATTGAACTTTGCAAAAAATTCTTATGCGGTCCCCCCTTTGCTAAAATTCCCCAAATGACCGATTTTTCAGGTTTAGGAAATCGTCGGCTACGTTGCGTACGCAGCACAGTTTCTAGCGCTAAGCCGCTTTCCTTGAGGTGCTTGATCAGGACCTTGATTCCAAGTACTTTTCAGTGACGTCACGGTCGCCGTTGTCCCGCAACGGCAATCTAAATGTTGCTTTAAACACAGGTTTTCGAAGCCCAAATTGCAGTAAAAATTTTGGAGATACAAATGCTGATAACTCAACAAATAGCGGTCGCAGCTACTTTTCCATTGCACCATCGTAATCCGTACCTCATTGTACATAAAATATGTCACTTTCAGCCATTTCCAAAATTGCAGATTTTCAAATAATTTTCATGCGGTCCCCCTTTTGCTAAAATGCCAAACGTGACCTACTTTTTCAGGTTTGGGAAATCGGCAGCTACGTTGCGTACGCAGCACAGTTTCTGGCGCTAAGCCGCTTTCCTTGAAGTGCTTGATCAGGGTCTTGATTCCAAGTGTTTTTCAGTGACGTCACGGTCGTCGTTGGCCCGTAGCGGCATGCCAAATGTTGCGGTAAGAACAGGTTTTTCAAGCCCATTTTGGAGGGCAAATTTTGGAGATAAAAATGCTCATAACTCAACAAATAATGGTTGCAGCCACTTTTACATTACACCATTGTGATCAGCGCTTCATTTTACATAAAGTATGTCACTTTCAGCCATTTTTGAAATTGCAGATTTTCAAATAATTTTCATGCAGTCTCCCCTTTGCTAAAATGCCAAAAGTGACCGATATTTTAGGTTTGGGAAATCGGCTGCTACGTTGCGTGCGCAGCACAGTTTCTGGCGCTAAGCGGCTTTTCTTGAAGTGCTTGATCAGGACCTTGATTCCAAGTATTTTTCAGTGACGTCACGGTCGCCGTTGGCCGAGCTGCATTGGCAAGGGATTTCACTGTTTCGTGAATATCACTGATAATCTGTTCCACAGTCTCTCCTATTACAGATAGCTAAAGCATTTTCTAACCCAAGAAGTGAATCTTCTTTCTCGAGAGCGTTAACCATTTCAATGGCGTCGTCTTTCTCCTCGGCGTAAGGAAAATCGTCATCTGGCATACCAACCTTCAAGTGCTGCGCGACGATGCCGAACTTTTTTCGAGCTTGTCCAATGGGCAGTTTTCCGCGACTGGTGCGAATTTTGGCTTCTTCTTCCTTCAAAAGGTCTTTCGGTGCTGGCATTCAGGACCGTAACCAGACTCAAAATTTAGGGAGGGCAAATATTTTGTTTTTTGGAAACACAAATTTTCCGAAGTTGATTTTCTGCATTTTTATGGAAACTGATAGGTTGTTCCCTCGATAATACTTCAGTGGTCAAAGTCATTTTTCGGAAATTAGCGTAAAATTGGCTGAGAAAAACAATTTTGTCATTCATTTTATTCAAATACGTTTAAAAGACTGCGAAAATTGGCAAAATCCGAACACTACCAAAGATTTCCGACAAAAAGTTCTGCCAGTGACGCAGTCCTCTGAAAAAAATTGAGCTTAGCTCACTTTCGGTTTGAGCTTCTCGAGCAGGAGAGAAAATTGTAAGAAGAGTGCAGAAAGTTTTCTGTACATACAATAGTGATGAAGTAAACTGACTCGCACTTTACGGACGGACTAATTGGAGGATCTCAAACTTTAACTTTTTTTCCCGGGGGAGCATGACCCCAGACGGTCTTTGAATGAATTCAAACATGGATTATTTGGTTCGGGTTTGGCATATTTTTAAAACATTCACCTAATTAGTTTTATTTCTTGGCACAAATGTAAATGTTTAAAATGTGTTTTGCTGTGCCAGCTGTTGTCATGGAAAGCACTAAAATCCGAACAATTTTCGAGCGCTCCGGAAGACACATCTAAAATTACAATTTGCTGAATTTATAGATTTCTAAACATTTTTGAACAAAATGAGTGACAAATTCGTTTTTCTTGGCCAATTTTACGATAATTTCCGATAAATGACTTTGACCACGTGCACTGGAGTACCTCTTTAACGTTAAATTCAAAGCGCTTACTAGTAGTCATTGTTCTCCTCTGGATACAACTGAACAGCTGAATAGATCCATGTATCAAATTTGATGTCTGTACTATCTTTTTCAATGCGGCCCGTAGGGAGAGGCAGACGGCATCTCAGTGCAAACAATACGTAACCTCGTGGGGTGGGTGGGGCTGTCCCCTCGTTCTGTTGTTAGTACTAGCTTAGTAGTTAGTACAGCTCTCTCTCCGATTGACGGTAGTTGGTTCTTTAAACTCAGTACCCTTCCCAAGGGTGGGCTGCTCTCATATGTTACAAAAACATATCTAAGGGGGAGGTGACGCTCAGAGCTTTCCTGGGGAGTGGGGCAGCTCTCATCTGTTGCAGTTTCTCGTGGAGGGAGGCAGGAAGGGGTGTCCTCATTCGTCAGCCCTTTTCCGAAGCTAACTAAAAGATGATCTAAAATATTTTTCCAAAATGAGTTTTCAATCGTAAAATACCTCTTGACCCACATAACATGCATGGCTTTGATTGCAGAACTAAAATCAGGCATCTTAAGGCAACCTTCTTCAGTTTCACTGATTACGGTGTTCCGTTTAGCTTTATCCCGTTTTCATTTCCACACAAAGGCATTTACGAGTTTTTCAACTATTTGAACGACGTCCTTGGTAAATAAAATTAAGGAGGCTATTTAGTTGTTTTAAAAAACTTTAACTTTGTGTAGTTACAGATTTCGTATTTTCCATAAATTTAGCACTAAATTCAGTGCGATTCTATTTTTGTCAAGTTTTGTTTTTGTGATAAAAACTCGTTATATGTGAAAGAAACACCAAGGTACTTGATTGGCGTATTTGGCCATTTTAAACCCAGAGGTTTTTTATTTTTCTCTATTGAACATATGTTCAGTTTAAGTCTGAGCATATTTTAAAATGTTTCACCACTTGGAGGCCAGAATCTTGGAAGTGATCCTAGGTTGGAAAAAGAGCCAACGAAGCCGGCGTCCGCGTGAGACTTCTTTGATCGAAATCTAATCAGCAAAAGGGATGTATCTTATATCTTTGTCCTTTCGGACCGCTTCAGTATTTCTTCATAACTAGAATAAAAAGATAAGCTAATAAAAGATCACCTCGCCTACATGTAACTCTACGATGCAGTTAAAAATAACTCTCCGCAATTGAATGTATCCAAGGTTTGCGTTATACATTTTCAGCTGACCGAGTCAAAAGCTTCTTGAAAATCGCCAAAGATTAGGATACCTAGCTGGCATATGGTTGATTTTGCGTTTGGTACTTAAAGTCGAATAATGCTCTTACTGCCTCGCGTATATAGCGACCTTTCATTTATGCGCAACGACTACTGTGACTATTTGACGGCAAAACCTTCTTTAATCGTGTAGCCATTACTTTGATGCTATCCTATAATCTACATTTGGAAGGGAAATTGGACGCCAGTTCTTAAAATCTAATTGATTTCTATCTTTCCAGGGGATTAGTAAAATAGTTGCTGGTTTTTGTAAATAGGACAATTCGCCATGTTTGTACGCGGCATTAAACTGTCGACAAGTAAGTTGAGACCGTCATTACCTGGACTTTTATCATTTGAGAAAGTTTTCTAAAACATAAAAACAGCCTTTTTTGCCATTTTAGCAATAAGACAACCCTTTGTAAAAAATTGTAGAAAGTGGGAAACAGGATTAACTTGACAGCGACATATCCTACGAACAATTGCGCGTAGATCACAATGCTTTGACCTGAAAATTCCTGCGGCTTTTCAAGTAACTTAAATCAATGGTTGAACCTTCGTATCTGCTTTATTTTAACTAGTTGAAGGATACGACATTTTATGTTACACATGCAGGTCAACAATTATTTCATAACTTTTAAAATTTTCTAAATATTTACTCCAAATACCGTATTTAATGATCAGAAATGCAGACTGATAATCAATTTTGCAGTTTAAAGTATGATTAACGATGTCCTTGGCTTGTTTTAGCAGCTAAACATGGGAAGTAGAAAATTTAATCTGTTGTATTTTGTCAAAATTCGTCATAGGGGATAGCTTTACGCATTGGCTTGTGTGCAGGTTTCGCTTTTTTCTTGGCCTTCTTTTCTTGTTCCTGTGCAAGTAATACCCAATTCCATATATCCTTTACTCTATCATTTCCCACACTTATCCAGCTGTTTGCAATCCATTTTGCTCCCGTACGTACATCACAACCTCCATGGAACGTAAAGTGATCAAGAGCACCTAACCACTTAGTTCTGTTGTCAACTTTATGATTGTACCACATGATTGCTTTTCCTTTTTCAGGTCTTACTACAATGTTGGATTTGTAGCAGTTCTTTGCTAAATTGCAAGCATTGGCCTCATCACGAATCCATACCTAACAAACCATACAATATGTGTCATAATAATCGCTAAGATTGATAAGATATGAATAAAAAGGCTAAAAGTTTGATGAAAAAATACTATAAAATGTTAAAACCAAAACGTTTTCGACATAAAAGTTATACGACTGTTATGTCCAAAAAAAGTGTGGGTAATATTTTTTTATCAAACGTTTAGCCTCTTATTCATATTTCATACAATATGTAATAATAAGTTTAAGGCGCTACATTAGGTGACCACTTGTAAAGTATGAAATGACACAAGTTCATAAAGATGAAGCGTTTTTGATAACTTAAGACATTTTTAAAAATCTAATTGTCACATTGTATCTGAAACCATTTTGTTTAGACAAGCACATTAGCCGGTTGGTGTAAAAAGCTCGTTGGGAAATCAAAACTGAAGTAACACGGTGATTGATTTACTTAGAGTTTGTTAAGCTAAAAATATTTTCTACTACATTTCTTGCAATGATATCGACAGAGTTTCTACACACATGTTCGACGCCGGATAACTTATTTCACAGCCATTTTACAAATTTTGCCAAAGTCTGCGGATTTATTTATCTTATTTATTTATTTTCTGATTTTGTGCAGAGCACAAGGTGCATAAAACAAAAGGACACAAGTCCCCTACAAGGTGTTAGCACCGGCACCCACCCACTGTAAAATAATCTACCCTCCCCACAACTAAAATCAAACCAAACAAAAACGAAAAACAGGAATACACAATATAAATGTTTGAACTACGGCACTAAGGACGAATAAGTTTTTCAGTTATAGTGACTGGGTTTGTACCGCGGTTATGAGTATATGACGTCATGAAAGATCTTCGCGGTTGATACACAATTTAAGCAATTGCGAAAGAGAAGCCTGAAAAAAAATTCAGGCTTCAGCGGGATTCGAACCCGTGACCTCTGCGA
>JAOBRH011219041.1:0-12645 GCA_027575125.1 Umimayanthus parasiticus | reverse complement strand
AGTAATACACAATGTATTACAAAAAGATCAGTGCTTCCACCTTCTTACTGAAAGTGTAGCACTTGAAGAGCTTGGTGCAAAAAGACCTTCATGTAAGTGACGACTTTGGTGCCAAAAAAAATCAAATGGTCAAAGTTATCAACATTTTTGCACCTACATAATCTTCTACAATCATGTACTCTTAAAAAATGTCACCCTACTTTTTGGGGGAAAACACAGCTGGGATCCTAAAGAAAATGGGTCAGCCAGAAACTGCTAGAAGCAGCTCTTTGATTTGCTCATCGAACAATAATGACTCACAATTATAATAACCAACATCTTAAAACAATACACAACCAAACAAACACAAAAGACTTGCTTTGCAGAACGATCACAACAATAGACAATAGAGCTACATCCTTTATAATACTGTGGAAAACAAACTTTCCTGAAGGTCAGCAGAACTGTCTGTTCCACACAGAACACAAGCCAACAGTGGTTTTATTGTATAAGTATTGGCTATATTTTACAAAAACCCAAAGACTGCAATTTTTTAAGTTATCCTTTTTTCCCTTTCTGTTGTAAATAATTATATTAATATGAATTTGTTTGAAAAGGTAATACATGTCAAACAATCGTAGCTCATGTACAGTAGTATTTAGAGGTCTAACTGACAATGTTGTTTGTTTCTGGTTTGAGTAAGAGCAAACTGAAGTAATTGAAAAATATAATTTTCCATTGGTATTTATTCAAATAAGAGCCCAGGTCGCTAATTAAATTTTTGAACCTTTAGCTAAGGGTGGGTGCTTATTCAAAATAGGTGCTTAGATGTATTTGAAGCTGGGCACTTACAGGTATTAAATTTGCACCATTTTCAGACACACATTTTCAGTAAGTTTATTTTCTGTCAACAAAACAAAGATTTTTTTGGGGGGGTAGGGCACTTCTATTTTGAGGCTTGGAGCTTACATGTAATATTTGCTTTTTAGGTGTGCGCTTATTTGAGGCTGGGTGCTTATTCAAGTATTAAACTGGATGGTATTAAAGCATGTTTCACTTATTTTCATCATTCTGCAGAATTAATGAAAAAGGTGAACAAGAAGTCAGGAGATTCCTTAGAAGTGAGAGTGATTGAAGCTCTGGAAGACATTTGTAGCAACCCAAATTTTAGGTCCTATGACTTCTCACCTCCAAGCACAACTAAAGCTTGTAAACTTCTTCTTGGTAGGTGCTGTAATGTGTTGGCCTTTATAGGGTCATAGTTTTTTTGCATGGAATCAAACCAGAAACGGTTTCACAGTCTATCAGAAAGTAGGGTTAACCGAGCTAAGACATTGAGTATTTTGGATTTTGTGTCTGGGGATTTCACAATGTCCAACCTTTGCTTTGAGTGAACTCTGGACATTTAAAACTTTAAGATTACAGTACTTAGATGTGTGGAAAATCAAGTTCAGCAATAATTATATTATTATTATTAATAGCAAATGTGTGAAAAGAACCTCATGAAGAATCAGGACTGTCCTGCTTAAATCAGGATGGTTAAACACTCTGGGATTTAAAATCAAACAATTTGCATTATTTTATTAAAAAAATGGAAAATGGTCAGCCTTTACTGTAAGAACAATTTAAAAGATTGGAACAATCTTAAATAATTTTTTTTATTATTTTAGTTATTTCATTTAATCTTGCCAAAAGGCCACTTCCAACCTGTTTTATTGTTTCCAATTTCTTGACTCTATCTGCTAAGTTTTGTTTTGTCCATAACATTTTAAACATTTGCAAAAAATTTCATTTCATTATCCATAGTTGTCAAAGTGAATTTAGATTGATGGCCACAGATTTAGTACCACTGTCAAATTTCATCCTCATAAAAATATATTGTGTTGCATTGTTTTGTATGGTATGGTATTGTATTGTATTGTATTGTATTGTATTGTATTGTAAGATTGTATTGTATTGAAATGTATTGTATTGTATATTGTAACGATAATATTGAATGGGCCTATAACTTATGGGGTTAATAACTAGAGAGTATTGCAGATTTTAAATGTTTTAGCTTGTGACAGTTGTTATAATAATATTATAATTGTGTTTAGAGAGACACGAAGAAGACATAGAACTTCTACTACAAAAGAAAGATGTTCCAGATAAAGAGAAAGCAATTTGTTATGAACTTTCTAAAGCATGTGAGGGAGTGGATCGTTCAGAGAAACCTAAAGAACCAATGGACGTCAGAGTTAACGATGAGAAGCAAGATATACAACAAGGGGCTGATGGAATCAACAGGATGAATGTTGACATTAATGACCCCAACGCAGCCAAGCGATTAGCTGATCAGATAAAAAACCAGCTGAATTTGAATCCAGGGGGAGGCAGTGAAGAGGAAGATGGAGATGATGAAGAGGAAGATGAAGAGACCGGGGGAAGTCCAGCGACAGCTGAGGGTAGGGAGGATCTGCCTGGTCAACGATCCTTGTCTTTGGAGGAGCTTGAAAAACTAGCAAAAGAAGAAGAAGAAGCAGAGAAGGCAGAGAAAGAAAAGGCATCTACAGGTAAAGAGGAGAAGACCAAAGAAGCTGATGAGAAAGTTGAAAAAGAAAACTCCAACAAGAATGCAAAAACTGAACTGTGAGCCTTAACATTATCTTAAAATGCTAAACGAAATGTGGCTAACACAGCCTATAGAGCATTTTAAGCCACCTTAAAGAATTAGTTTTAGTTTTCATAACATTAATATAATTTTTTGTCTCAAGATATTGGGAAATCATAAAAAATATCTGTAACATTCCATTTTACCATTAATGAATTTAATAGGTTTTATATGAGGCAGCTTCCCAGCTCCTATTTAGTAATATAATATTACAAAAAGAGATTGATCATTGTTTTCTGAGGCACCTGTTTGATGTTTGCTATTTGATATCAGACACCATACTGGTAGCAGTATTCACAGTAGTTCAGTTCAGAGTAATTGTATCTGAATATGGACAATTTTGTCATTATTTTAATATAAAATTTTTGTAATAATCAGAATGTTTAAGTATGAGCTACATTAAAATTTTGTAAACTTAAAATTGGCAAGAGTACCATGAAATTAATGTCAGTTGTAGACCCATACCCCCGTTTCAAATAGAAAGTTAGAAAGGTGTGATTCAAGCAGAGTACAGAAAAACAAATTGTAAATTCTAATCATAGCTTTCTAACACTGTATTATCAAATGCTATGATCATGACTGCTAAATGTTTTGCTGTATTACTTTAAAGTGCTCAACAGTTAGTGGAAATTATTGTGAAAACATTCACAATATTGGAAATACGGTGTGTTAGTCTCAACATATTTCTCATCAGCTCTTTCTGAAACTTTTTTGTTAAATCTTATTCTGTTTGTACATGTTTCCACAGAGTTCCCACCCCATCCCGTTAGTATAAAACTAAATCTTTTTCTAAACATGGTTGTTTACAAAGCTCACACTTTTCTCTGATTTCCATGTTGTTAAGCAGATGAGAGTACATGACCCCCCTGGACAGAACACTAGTCAATCACAGGCTAGTCCTCAGCGGAAGTTAAGGGAACAATGTGAAATATCACCTAATAAATTACCGTTATTGTAAGCTGGTACTCCTTCCTGTTTGATATAATGAAAACCGTTTATAAGGCTGAAGTATTTTTACGTGGTTTAGTAGTATGAACGACATTAGAACTAAAACTTTAAAAAAGAGCTTTGCTGTGGAATTCTTAATTACTTTAGCAAATCGTTCTGTGCGCAGAAGTTGTGCAAAAATATCCCCCACCCCACCTCCTTTCTGCTGCCGCAGTACTTGCTATCCCCACAGTTTTGCTATTAGCAAACATGCTCGGCTAGAAAGGGGCATCTAGTCGTGGTTATTTTCACTACAAGATTGTTCAGGGTAGTTTCTTTGAAAGGCAATTGACAAGTTTGTGTTTGCAAAAATAATAAATATTTGGAGCATCGCTCAAAGTCTCGTTGCTCTCGTAGATTTTCCTGAAGTCACTTAATTCAGTAATATTTTAGCACTAAGATTTACTGACTTAGGCACGGGTCGCACATGCCGAAATGTTGTTTGCAACTGGATTGGCAAGCCAATACCAAAACATTTGGGGAACGACAGAATTTTAAACAGGGGCAGATTTAGGGGAGGGGACCCCCTATCGTTGAGAATTTTGGAAGTATTTCATGAGAAAAACACCAAAATAACTGCTTTTGAAGCACAGATGCCGTTTGCTGCCTGCGTTTCCAGAATTGCCGGATCCGGGCCTTCATTTTCTTAAATTTCTGGATCCGACCCTGTTAAAGGATCCGGAGTGAATTTTGGCAGCGTCTCGGAGGTTGCCACAGTCTTGAACAACACACAAAGTAGTAAAAGTATTCAATCATTGTTAAGTCGACGTCGGTTGTCAGTTTAATATCTGAGATAACTGTGATATTACAGCTTACAAATCACTTGTTGACGTTTTATTTTGTGGGTAACGTTTTGTTAAATACGACCATTTTCAAAAACGCAAACAACTTATTTGATGTCCGAATTTTACTCCACTTATCACTCCCGAGGGCAATTTGAATTTCGGCATCAACGTGAGAGTTTTGCCCAACAATCGACCTGCCAATGCTAGTTGATCAGTAACAAAAACTATAATTATACAGTCGCCTCCATCATATCGCTCCAGTCGTTTAACTGTGTTCCAGCAATCGAAACGAATACACTTTTTTTAAGAACCCTTTTCGGGGCCCTTTTCTAACAACGTTGAGGCTGGAGATATGTAAAGAAAATGATATTATATTACATTGTCTAGTATTTGATTTTTTACTTACTACATTCAGTATATTTAAGATTTCTTTCAACCAAGCTGTTCGGTATTGACTTGGTGTGTGGCTTGGTATAGTATCAAGTCAAGGCTGCTAATCAATAGTTAAGGTTCGCTTACAAATTGTTATATTTCCACTCTGGACTGGTTTGTGTGAACGGAAAATAAAAATTTAATTTTATGTACCGAATCCTAAATTAAACAAGAATATTTTAAGAACATTTGAGGCTGAAATCTTCAAAATAATTGAGAACATCCAGTCTCAGCCCCCAAATTAAACGTTCTAGATCTTTATATAACAAGAAAGAGTGCATTATATGAAAACACTACTAGGCCTAACGGATGACTGGGACCATCGGCAAGAGATCAAAACGATGGATTTTCATGAGCACGATTTAGAACTAACTTGGACGATAACATCAACAGAAAACAGGCTTTGTGATACTGAAATGCTAATTACTTTATACACAGTTATAATACTTCGTAATATTATCCCAATATAGTATGTTACTAAACAGAACGGATTTAGAAGGTAAGCTGATTTTAAGTTTTGAACAAACTTTTTCGTTGAAGTTCGGTACAGCCATTCAAAGCTACAATTAGCGGCCGTGATAATCATATCTTGTATTGTTTAAAATAATCCAACTCAATGCCTTTGTATTCTATTTTGGCACAGCAAGTTTATTGTTTGAAGTCCGCCGATGTTAGATTTCGTTTGGGCTTGTACTAAGGCAGCGCTTCAACCATAGTTTACAAAGAATGATCTTTTGAAATAGGAATTGTAAATTGTGTAAACCAGTTTCAAGATTTTCTATGCATTTTTTTCTAGAAAATCATGCTTTAATATTGATTTTTCTTAAGAACAATTTGCTCAAACTCAGATGTACATTTTTTTCATAACAGAACGCTTTAGAATCTTAATTGAAATATGTATGGTTTCTTAAAGTTTATCAGTTTGTATAACATGCCCCATTTGGAAGATTTTTTTAAAAGCTCCGTTTATTTAGGAATCCTCAGATTAACACAGTCGCACCATTTTCTGAAATATAACAAACACTTTTCGAAACCAAACCGGAAACATTTCTTTCAGCCAAAATTTAAAGCTTTCAGAGGTCTCCTGCAATAAATGCAGTGTTTCACTTGATTTGGAAGTACACCGTTGCACTTAATTTTTTAAAAATTCAGAGCAGCTTTCGAAACACCATCAATAGTCAAGCTACAGTTGTAGATTTGTCGTCGATTAATTTTTACCAAAAATATTCATCTTAGTACAAATTACTATGACTTAACATAAGGGAAAATGAATATACATATATTTATTATGCAGCTGCTAAAAGCGTTCCGAAAGCTAAAACGGACATATACGTTTGCCCACAAGAGATCAGAGCAAAGCTTTTGCCATCTTTATGCATTGGTATCGAACACAAACTGACGTAAACATCCAGAAGAAGTGGATAGGGCCTTGCTAGGAAAATAATCTCTCTGTTTGAGACTGCAAGATATTAAATTGCTAAAAAATACCGGTCGTGCAACAAATAAAGAGACAATTTGACGCGTCGCTGCGAAAATAAATAGAGCGCACGCACCTGCCAAACTCTTTAAACAATGCAATCTTTTAGTCGTCATTTTCATTGGCTGCGGCACTAATGCCATTGTTTTTCTTTTTCTAAGGAGAATTTCCTCCAGCGAAAGAGCCAATGAAATGAAAGACGTCGAGAAATATCCACCTGACAAAGTCCGCATTGAAGCCTCGCCTCGCTTGGGAAACCAGCTTATAGCATGCTGTAGTCGGTGTTGTGTAACTTGACCACAGAAGGAAAGCTAGCAGAGGCAAAACAAGAAATATCGCCAAACATCATGGATAAACCCCAGCTGGTAAAAACGGTCGAGAGCTTGAAATTTCAACTTAAAATACAGCGAATGCCTGTCTCAAAATGCTGCGCAGAGTAAGTTTTGATGTTAACTGTTTGTTTCTTATCAATAGAGACCTGCTTGAACACAGGTTAGTTTTGGCCAAAATTCGCCGAAAGATGGGCTTTATAACAAAAACCGCAGATTGTAAAAATAGGGTAGTATTACAGATTACTTGGTAAGTCGTATTTACAGTAATGTAGAGCGGGATTTTCCTACAGTTAGGTAGAGCGAGATTTTGCTTGACATGGCCGAAAAAGCGGTATTGCGTTATGCAAATGCTCTGTGCGAAAACCTAGCTTAGTTGGCAAACCGAAATAGTGTGGATGCAAATTTCAGACAGCCGTTGTTTTGTCGCATTCTGGTTTTCTGAATACTTCAAAGCAGCACCAAAAAGGCCTTTTTCACTGATTTGCGGTTAGATTTATGAGGAGTTTTTTCCCTGTATCATGAAGTTGTTCTTGGAATCAGTAATTCTTTACCAAAATTGATTTCGTTCACCAAAGAAGCACGATTGAAAAGTGGTGAACATAACATAGATTGGTTGTACGTTGTTACTATAAACTTGAGATGTATTCTGAAGTGCAGTGAGCTGGAGATACAGTACAAAGAGCAGCTGGCAAAAATACTTCTGAATCTTGCGGTCGCTAAAGCTTCCTTGGTAGTCAACAACAAAAAAGCACAAAGAACGATCCAATTTTAAGAGAGGGAGTTAGAGTGGATTTTGGATTTACTATATTGTGTCTGTACTTTTGAATGAGTTGATTTGACTGCTGGCTACAAGTAGAAGCCAGGTTCTGATTATAACTTTTTTTGTAAGAAACTATAAAACCTTTAAAGCGAAACCCTTCTATTTTGTCACTTCCCATGATGCGCTAATGTGTGTTTAAAATTATCATGCGAAATTTCAGATGCTAAATTCAACCCCTGCGCCTGTCATTGTGCTCTATTAATACAATATGAGGAAATATGCTAATACACCATTGGAAAACCGATAAATAAATGCTTTATTTTTTGTTTTGTTTATCTTCTACAGGCTGAAAGATTACTGCATGCAAAATCAGACCACGGATCCCCTAATTGTTCCACCGGACAAGAGAGAAAATCCTTGGGCAGAGAAATCAAAATGTACTGTTTTGTGACTACAAAATAGCGTTGTTCCCTGTGTAAAAATGTGAAGAGGTGAACAGTGAGCAAGGCGAAAACTATAGAATTTTAATTCACTTTGGTTCAAACAGCTGACTGCATTTCTATTGAAATGGAAGAAAAACTGCGGACAAGTGAAAAGCTATTGAACTTCAAATCTATGCAAATTAATTCGTACGGAGGAAAAACACGACGATTCTTTATCTATTTTTAAATGTTGTTCTTGACAATTGGTCGCCGTTTTAAATTATATGCAAATACGACGTAGATGAATGGCAAGAAACTTTAATCAGACACGGACTCATAAATGTTTAAGTCAAGGGTAACTTTATCCTGCTTTAGTTCAGTTCCGACATAGAAATATTTAGCTGAATTTATCGACACTGTTTATCATATTTTATAGAATACCCAAACAAAAAATGTTCTTTTGGTTTGAATATGTTTATCTGAAACAGTATCTAAGTGATGTAGCGTGATTTGGCCACCATATTGCAGATGAAATGGTCCATTAATGTCGATACCAAAGGGGAAGCTGTCAACAACTGACTGCGCAAACTTTGAAGGAAATAACTAGAGAATAAAATGTATAGAGCTAATTGCTAGAAATGGATATAAACTTAAAAACATAAACAAAACACTCCGAACTTGACTACAAATGGGCGTGAACAGTGCGCAGAAGCAATGCATGCGTACAACGAAGCAACGTTGCAAGAGCAAGTTTAGTTAAACGAGGCGATTTTGCTCGCAGCTCGAAATTTTTTTTCGTGTAACAACGCTCTGCAACCTACTACGCAACAAAAAATTTCAACTGAAACATGCTACAGAAAAAGTTGAACAATCTTCTACTTTTCGCAACATTATCAAGCCAGTTGCATCGTGTAACATGAATACTACGATTCACAATTCGTAAGCGTTGCGTAGCAAGTTGCAAAGTGCAAGAAATAATTCCCTCGTGTAGCGTGACCTCAACCGAATCCACATCCACAACATGAACACCAGACTGCTCAGTGTAGCTTTGATCGACTACAACCAACTTACTGCATGCGTACGGTAGAAATAAACTAACAAGTTACTGATTTGTCTTGCACGTCTCTTCTGTAGTTGTTAATCAGTGCCTGAACCAGGGTTGCACAAGCTTTATAGACATCTATAAAAACACTTTCTTTATATATACACGATTAAAACAGCTGTACAAAAGAAAATAAGAAATCAAAATACTGCTCTACTTGTTTGCCGTGTGGACCGGCCAGTGCATTTACTGCATGATGATATGCCCTTTCTATAAAGGACATAAATCTTGTGACAGGTAATGGCTTACGGAGTTCGGATGGGAGCCCATTCCAAAGAACAGCTCAGTAATACCCAAAATACCGGTTGTTGGTTTAGGTACTTGCGTAATGTTCTCAGAATTTCGGATATTATAGGAAAAGACACGAGAAGAAAACATATGTTGCATATATGTTCATATATATGTTGCCTTCGTGGGTTTGTCCTCAGCACTTGCTGAACTCCTTGAAAACACTTTGAGTTCAGTTCAGTTCTATAAAGGCACTGGGGCGCTTAGCCTGCCCGCAGATGTTAATTCTCCTTGTTAATGTCTGCGAGCAGGCTATAGGGTGCTTGAACTTTAAAACTGGTGAGGTCCAGAACGTTTTCCAAACTTCGTAAAAGCTCTTTGATCTCTTGCTCTGAGAGGAAATTGTATTAACTTCCAGACGAAAGTAATGAAGCTGACTGTTAATAAGCACTTTAACACTTAGTCTGACACGTTAACCAAAGCAAGTTTGCTAAAACACTCCTTGAAAACTCATTCAATAACAGACCAATTTAGTACATATACATCCATAGAAACCTTCAGTTGTTGCGGATCACATAAGAACGTTGGTTTCTTCTTTCAGTCACTCTGAGGAAATGAGGATTATTTAAAACTGGTTAACAATTTTGCGGGGAAACAATAATTATCCGGGTTTGCTAACTTAGATCAAGCAACCCGCAGTGACTCCTAAGCTGTTTGCGTAAATTTAGTCACATGCAAGTTACATGCATATACTGACAGCTAAGCAACATCTTGTCTCAAGCGTGTTTGTTGTATTTCAAACTAATCAACCGCTTTCCTAGTTCGTTAATCATGGATGTTTGCTCATGAGAGAATCAATCTTATGGCATCACAAGACACTTTCAGAGGGTCTGCAGGCACTTCACATGCTTTTTGACAAAATCGCAAAAAAAAAAATAAAACGCTGGACAGGTATCACAGCAAATTGTTTTTTGTCTAAATCATCGCGGACTGGTTGGTAAATCCTTGCTCGTGTGAATCTTTTTAGTATCTTAGCAATCTGGCAGGCTAGTGAAGTGCGTCTTAAGGCCCATGCAAACGGACGCAACAAGCCACAACACAAGCCACAATGTTGGGAGTTGTTGGCGCTTGTTTGCACTTGTTGTGTTGTGCATGCACACGAACGCAACAACTGCCACTATCTTTGGCGGTCGTCTAAAGAAGCGATGCATTCTGGTACAATAATCCTTGCAATGCACGTGCACAGACATTTTCACGAGGCCAACATTGTTGTAGTCTCCCTCGTAGCCGTGTTTTCGGCTCGTCACCAATACGAGGCTGCAAGGGAGACTAACAATGCTGTGGTTTCATGCAAAATCCATGCAAACGGCGCAACATTGTTGCGCTACGCTTCGCCAGTCACAGAACCACAGAAGTATTGGGACTTAGTGCGCCAAAAGTTTGACCGGTTTCGACTATACGCAACAAGTGCCAACATTGTTGGGGTTCCATGCAAACGGACGCAACATCTTGAGCCCAACGGCAATGTTGGGTATTATTGGTAAACAATGTTGCGTCCGTTTGCATGATTTGCAGGGGCCTTAGTAGCTCTAAATTTCTATACTTTTTGGTGGAGACTGTTTTGGGATTGGATATACACCAGCAGTTTAGAGGAGGGTTGGAATGTAACCTTCAAGGGGGAAAGCATTAAAGATAATTGGGTAATATCAAGTCACGCCAGTTTGTGTAGTCAAAGGCCAATTTCTGTACAGACCTATAAAACTATTAGGGCCGGCCAGGGTTCCACTGCTCAGTACAGCCCTGAAATGTTATCCTTGTAATGCGCAGTTCACACGACCTTTTAGAGAAATGAAATTGAAAAAACGGTATACAATTAGCCTTGTCTTCAGTCATCCTCCATCGACTCGCTCCGTTGGCCTGGTCGCTAAGCTTCTTCATTCAAAATGGCGGACGGAAATGGAGTGCCCAGACCGCCGCGCCGCATAGATCGAGCCAAGCGTTAGACTGGGGAGGAGGCTAGTAAAAAACTATCCTCAATGGATTTTGTTTATCATAAAGCATGAGATACACCAAAAAAGTGTACAGAGATCTAAGCGTTCTGTTTCGAAAATATTTCGAAAATACAAATTACCTTTCTACCAAAATTTGACAGCGTATTCAAAATTTCTGAGCAAAATTTTAAAAAATCTAAGACGGGTGGCATAATGAAACAAAGGTCAAAGATACATATTTTCACAAATACATAACAGCTGTTAGAAAGCTTTTGGAGATTTATTGGGTTAGCGCTAATCACCTTTTGAGGAACTGGGCCCAGGTATCATACACATATAGCCAGGAGGGCAGCACAATTGATCTATAAATAGCAATCTTAATTTTTCTGTGATAAAATTTCGTGTGCACTCCCCACACCAGTCAAGGACTAGTTTACAGCCATGCAAAGGACCTGCTGACCTCTACGATTATACACGTGTGGAATCCTTAATTGTCGAGGCTTCCATCTGCAAACAGACAGCTACCAAGGTAGCAGAACTCATCCACAACATTTAGCTCGTCTCCGTTGATGCTATAAATGGAAGATGCAGGTTGCTGAATCGGTCATTAAGTGTGGAGGAACAAGCAATCAAACGTATTTCACAGCGCCCGACTATTTACTTTCTTCAAGGATGTCCAACGACAGCTGAGGCAAGCAAAGCAGTCAGTAATTTCAGGCTTGCAAAGCCACTTGACAAGACGGAATCCCCTAACAGATCTTCAAAACTGGAGGACACACTATCATAGAGTTCTACCGCAGGATCTGAAAGTTGCTTACATTATACACCTATTCAAGAACAAGGGTGAGAAATCCTCGATGATCTCACCTCACCCCGAGAGATATGGTTATACCAGGCGCGCAGGCAGGGGGGGGTGCGATGGGTGCGTTCGCACCCCCCCCCCCCACGGGCCGAAAAGGTCCGCCTGGAAAGAGCCAAAGACGAAAGAAAAGAACGCCAAAGATGAATTTTTCCTTCTAATTTGCCAATGAACGCTGATTTTTACTGTGTAGAAAACATATCCGAGGTTGTTGATCACTTAATATAACTGTTCATGTTATTGGTCAGTATCTGTCGAGACCAATCAATGGTCCTAATACGATAATGAGGAAAGGTCGGCTCGCAGTCGTGTTTTTGAATAGCGTTTTTCTAAAAACGCTGAAACTGCATTCTCATGTAAAATCTCTCCTAAAATCCTCTATACTTATTTAAATTGCAGTTATTTGACATATTCTATTTCCAATAACACACACTGCTTGTTGTTTCTACCACATCTTGTTACAGAGCTCAAAATAACGACCAAACAGCGTTCCGTCCAAAATGAGGAACGTTGCGTTCGTGTTGACCAGCCAATTTTTTGAAAAATACGTAAAAAATATTGAATGATTTATACAAATCATAACCCGTTTATAAGGAGAAAAGTTGTCCCGAGTAGAAGGGTCACCCTCACAGCCGAGTCAA
>JAOBRH011217930.1:0-12654 GCA_027575125.1 Umimayanthus parasiticus | reverse complement strand
GTATGTTTGTCGCCTGTGGGATATGGTGTTTAGCTGACGTTTCGAGCGTTAGCCCTTCGTCGGAGCAGACTGCCTGTGGGATATGGTGTTTAGCTGACGTTTCGAGCGTTAGCCCTTCGTCTTTCGGTTTGGTGTGATTTGGTGTATTTCGGTTTGGTGTGATTTCAAAGTACACCTGCAAACTCCTGCAAAAATTTCCAAAATACTCCTGGAAAAATTCTGGAAAATCCCCGAAAAACTCCTGGAATACATTTGCAAAAATCCCATGATACTCCTGGGGAACTCCTGGAAAATGCCTAAAACATTCCAGGAAAAATTCTGGAGAAATCCTTAAATTATTCCTGGAATTTGAAGTTCCTGGAAAAATCACCGAAATACTTGGGAAAATCCTGGAAAAATTCCCAAAATACTCCTTGAAAGCTCCTGGAAAAATCTCCAAAAAACTCCTGGAAAACACCTGGGAAACGCCTGGGAAAATCTTCCAAATTCTCCTGATTGACCAATGATTGTCGAACGTCCACAGGTTCACTGGACGGCGTCGTACGTCGAGCACCACCTGGGTACGGAGGAGCTACCCAAGTCTGAAGTGATATCCTTCCTTCAGCACCATGCTGACTCAGCATTCCTCAGGAAGTGGAAACTGACCGGGGCTCCCAGGAGCATTCGAAAGAACCGCAACTGTTCTCAACTGGTGACCGCTTACAAGGTATGAGGCTGGCCTTTGCTAGTGCCAGTTTGTGCGTTTATAATCATTGTGATGGATAATATTTGCTTCCGTACGACGGATTACATGTTAACACAACTTTGTGGAGGCGAGCACGTTTTTTTATGTTGGAATCAAAAGCTTTAAAGAATACCTGAAAATGAAATAGATATATTTACGTGTAAGGACTGAGTTTTGCGTAATATGTGTTTTGACAAAAAAAATAGTTAATATTGTATGACTTTCGCCGTTAAACTGAGTAGAATCTTTCTTCCCAACAAGATTTTCTTGCAGTAGCAATATAATACCACTTTCAAACCAAACACTTAACATGATTGTATTAAAGGTGTTCGACTTATATACAGCTATTTCAAAAAAGGTTGTCATAGTAAATAGTCGATACTGGAACCGAAAGGAACTGTGTGGCTCAAGCAGCACAAATTATTTATTACCGTTAGCATCGACTTTGCAAAATATAGAATGCAGGTTCATCATATAATGCCACAGCAATACAGTAGCAACCTTCACTGGCGCATTATCACTCATTATGCCTATACCCAAAGTTCCTTTCGGTTTCAGTATCGACTATTGACTATGACAACCTTTTTTGAAATAGCTGTATGTTGGCACTGTCACGTGTCGATAAGTTATCACGGTTCTGAAAGTTGTAACAATAAAGCCAATCTGTTTAGCCAGGTTTTAAGCCAGTCTGTGCGCTTAAACTGTCCAGCTGCTTTTCAGTCACGATTAGTTGAACCTTGTCATTTGGTAAGTAGAGTGAATATGGCATAAGGCAAGAAAAAAGCTTTCACAGTATAAAAATGAAATACAAGTTTAATTCTTAGACCCTGTCCACAAGTGTTCATTTTCGTTTGAAAACGCAAACTTTTTTCGAAAATGTACCAAAGGTTTTCCGTTCACACAATCTTATTCGTAGCGTTTTTGCCTGTTTTCCATAATTTTTACATGTGGACGGAAGGCCAAAACGGAAGAAAAAGTTTGCGATTTTGTTTGATATCAAACTTGGTCTGGTCTTTTCAGGAGTTTTATGACAGCTTGGACACAACAGGAACTGAGGAAGAGCAGGAAGGCAGCAGGACTGGGGCCGAGAACAACCTGCCGGCGAATCTGTGTATCAAGAGTGACCTGGAACCAATTGAGGACATTCTGCAGCTGTTGCGTCTCCTGTACTCCATCTCGGCTGGGTCTGCAGAACGCTTTGGAGCTGATGGTAAACTGCTTACTATATATGTTTATTGTAACGAGCGCCCGGGTAGTGTATCCAGTTTCCTGTTTTCAGGGGAGCTGGTGTACACCGTATTGAGGGGGAGGGGGGGGGGGCGTTCATCGGAGAGATGTATTCATTGGAGAGAAGCATTTGGTCTGTTGTCCTGTAACTGAGATATCTAGTAATGAACACTACTTTAGTGAATAGTCCACCAGCAGACCTTGTCCAAACTAAACGTTTAGCGAAACTACTGCATTTCCAATCGTCGAGTATTGAGATATATTTTGGTAGCAGCGGTTAAACTGAGTATATCCCAAGTAGTAACAACTTCTGACAACGAAATGTTCAAAACTTTCATTTGAACACTGTATTATAGTTTGCGTTTCTCCTATTTTTTAGGCGGAATGGGGAGTTTTTCAAATTACTTGTTGGGAGGACATTTGTTAGAGGTCATGCTTGTTCCAAAGAAACTAAATATTGTATGGGGTCGTTCATTTGAGAGATGTATGGTGTTCGTTAGAATAAATACGATGTTGAGCGGTTACTGATGGATAGATACCTTAAAATATGATAAACTTCTGATTAATGAAGCCAAAGCTGAGAAGGAAGTCTGTTTTGTCTACTAGAGACAACTTTGAATTGCTTTGAACTTTGCCATTTTGTTGTGTTTATAAGAATCGTTGCCTCGCTGAATTCACGAACCAGCACAGGGCTTGCTGCTGACCTGTTATCTCCCTGCCCACAGAAACAGAGAAGTACGGATTTATTGTCGACCTGGAAGAGTTCACCAGTAAGAAATTGACCACGAAACTTACTCAACAAATGATGGTAAGGTTTTCACAAATCGGAATTAAAATATTTATGGACCCCTCTTGTTGTCCATTCTTGGTTTTGCTGGCAGATAACCGACAACATTTGTTGTTGAACCATCTGTAATACGCTTACTGTATTTGTTTCAATTTTGGTGCAGTGAAGTGAAAGATAATGTTCCAATGTTCTCTGTAGAAAACTCACGATAGCTTATATTTGCACAATATCGTACTCTCAGGACCCGTTGGTGCTGTCCAGCGGAGCCCTGCCCAGTTGGTGTGAACAACTCACCAAGACGTGTCCTATGTTGTTCCCGTTTGAGACGAGACAGACCTACTTTGCGTGCACCGCCTTTGGTTGCTCAAGGTCAGTGTTTTGAGAAAACATTTACGAATACGCCCGAAAGGCTTACCATATGCATTCAGGATGTGTGTGTGTACAGCACAATACTTATAAGAATAATAAATGTGCAGGTACAAAACGAAAGAAAACAACATTCATCGACTGATGATAATGAGGTCTTTCTTGAATGCATCGACGGTGGGGAAGTAATATCTAGTTACAAGACTGAACCGGTTTTAGTTTGCTCACATCATTTTAAAGGTATAGCAACACCAACTTCTGGAAAATCACCTTCCTCCACGTGTTCCAGGAAAACACCTTGTGCATGACACGAGTGGTTGATTCTTTTTTTTTATGAATTTTAGAATTATGTAAAGGAATTTGATTAGTAGCATAACCACATGCTGTGCTTACACTAGAAAACTCCATGGAGGTTCCTCGGGTTTTAACCAAGATTGCCCCAACTTTTGAACCAGTTTTTAAAAACCCACAAGTTGACCATTAATTTTGCTTGTTTGAAGAATAGAAATGATTGGTGATAATCGTCCTACTTTTGAACCAGTTGTCGAAATCCCTAAAGTAAACATTTATTTTGCTTGTCTTGAAGATTAGAAATGATTGGTGTTATTCATTCTACAATTAACTTTGAACCAGTTGACAACAACCCATAAAATTACCATTCAATTTGCTTGTTTTGAGGAGTAGAAATTATTGTTGTTGTTCGTTCTAATTTTTGAGCCAGTTTTCGAAAACCCCCAGAGTGACTAATCATTTTGCTTGTCTTGAAGAGTAGAAGTGTCAAGTGTGAAGCTTTTGTTAAAATTTAAGATTCAAGAAATTTCATAAATAATTTTAAACTTTGATGTTGACAGTTCAACAGGACAAAAGGTAATATATCCCTCAACGGTTCTAACCCTGTTGCTTCATGAGTTAGCTTTGAGTTGTACTCAGGGCTGCAACACTAATTGTGATTCTCCACAGGGCCATTGTTTGGCTGCAGAACAAACGAGATGCTTTGTTAGAAAGGAGTCGGCCGCCGTCCATGAGGCGAGACGACCAGCACGAGTTTAGGATCGGTCGACTGAAGCACGAGAGGGTCCGAGTCCCGAGAGGAAATGCGGTCAGTACTCGCGCTCTGCTGCTCTGCCGCTAACTATCACTTGTGCAGCTTAGTACTAGTGAACAAGGATATCGTAAAGTTCAGTATTTTTGGGGGTTAAGCGATTTTGAGATGGTTATTAATATATTTGAAACGCACATTTCCTTCGGAATATATATTTTTGAAGTGAAGTGTTTCACAGAAAAAACGGCAAACCTCGCTAATATTGAGTAGCAACCTTTTCTAAAATAAAGACAGATATATAAAACATAAAATTTTGTTTCTTAATTTGCCGAACTCTTTTTGGAGACATCAGCCGTGTTTACCCGTCCTTAAAACTCAGACGGATCTTCGTCAGACGGATTGGGTTTCTTGCGTATAGAACCGCAAGCTTCGTTACCACTATTTTCTATATACCAAAGCCATTTACACTTCGACAATTCGTTGGTGTACTTTATTGATAAAATTAATATTAGAAACCATATAACTAGATGTAATTTGTAACGACTCTTGTAACGAAGTTTGTTTGTGTTTACCAGTTGCTTGATTGGGCTATGAACATGCTGAAGTTCCATGCAGATCGGAAATCCGTTCTTGAGGTAGGAATTTAATAAAGAAACGACAACCTTAAACACTGCGTGTAGCAGACTGTTTTTCAAATCAACCGGCAATCAATAATGCGTATATCTGATCGAGGCTCATATATCTTGTTGTTACAGGTGGAGTTTGAGGACGAGGAGGGGACTGGGCTGGGACCATCCCTTGAGTTCTACGCCCTGGTGGCGGCCGAGCTGCAGCGCAAGAGCCTGGGAATGTGGCTGTGTGACGATGACGCGCAGGATGAGATGGAGAGAGAGGTTGGTCACTAGATACCAGGCTATATGAGCATAGGGAGAGAAAACTGGATCTAGTCACTGGACAAAACGTGTTTGGACTCTCAGGCATTATGTGCTCAGTTTCACGTCTTTAGACAAATTTGTATCTGAAATTTGCGAAATTATTAAGAAATGTATGGCTGTCATCCCTGTGTGGCAAGATCTATCGGTTGTAACTCGGAATGTATCCATTCAAAGCTCAATCCAAAGGAGATGCAAGTCCGTGCAGGTCAGTGCAACTGGTTTTGCCACCGACCTGGCAGTGACTTTCTCCTTGAACAGTAAATGTTATCGTTTCTTTTTCGGAAAACGTTATCTTCTACAGTACTTGGTCATTGCTCTTGTATCTAATACATGCCGATATACTATATTCACCATGTAAAGTCCTATAGATTCAGAATCTGTTTCAAGTTACAGCCTTTCATCCTTTGTACAAATGCAGAAGGGTGCGGGATTGCCCGAATAACCCCTTGGTTTTAAATCCTGCACTGTGCACTATATGAATTACTTCATACTATGTACATGTATTCTGTAAATGTGTTATGTGGAAAATACTGGCATATATACTTGTAGTTATTCATATTTTTTCTACTTATATCATTGTTTTGGCATGTAAAATGATGTTTCCCAGCTGTTTCCAACAAGATCTCTTAATATTAAGCAACATTTTAAAAATCGAAAATCCAAGATGGCGGCCATCGGTGGCCATCTTGGATTTTTTGTTTGTTACCATGGCAACAGCGGCTGATTAAGTTATGATTGTTACTATGCAAATTAATTAGTAGGTCATGCACTAATTGCATGCCAAAGGGTACGTGCTAATGATTAGCCGTTTCAAAAATCTTTGGGGGGGGAGAGGGTTCAATGAACCCACCCTTGCCTGTATATGTATGGCAAAATAGCCTGCCAGTTTAAGGGTTAAAGTTGAATGAAAATTTGAAGGTCAAAACTTGCACTGACTTGCATCGATTTGCGAGTCCGTTTGACCAAGGAATGAGCGATAACCGTATAACTGATATGTTGGATTTCTTGCTATGTGTTTCATATGTTGAGCCTTGTGACCCTTTCTGGCACTCCCAAAGTTTCAAATGTGCGTTGCAAAACTCATATTGCTTGTTTCCACATATTTCTTATTATTAATTTCGAAGACTTTTGCATTTTCTGACAGATAGTTTGAATTGGGTAATCAATTACTCTGTTCTCCAAACTTAATCAACATATTTTGTACTGATGTTGTAAAGAGAAGATATTTTCTGAGAAACGTTTGGAAAGATCATCAGTCCGATCTTCCTCAACCGCTACCCGTCTTTTACTGCTGGAGCAGAGGTTTAACAAGTGTTGTTTTGCTCTATCTTGTGGTGCTAGGTCATTGTGTTTGACTTGTCACTCGTGTCTCGGCAGGTTGATATCGGTCATGGAGTTCGCCCCCCGGGTTATTACGTGCAACGAGCAAGTGGCTTGTTCCCAGCCCCCCTTCCCCATGACCATCCGGACACAGACAGGGTGGTGTCACTGTTCCACGTACTTGGTATATTCATAGCCAAGAGCCTCCAAGACAACAGGCTGGTGGACATACCGCTGTCCCTGTCGTTCCTAAGGCTACTGTGCTCTGGAGGAACTGTCAAGAAACCCGTCACACCCCCTCCCCAGGGGGACCAGGAGAAAATTGACTCTATTCACGAGTACGCATGCTCGTCACTGAAACGTGTCTCTGAGTGTTCTGATACGACCAATGAACGAGACATTGACCAAGAGGTTCAAAGTGTCGAGGAGAATGAAAACACTATCAATAAATTGGACTCTGAGTTCTCCAAGGAGAGCGAACTGATTGAGAAGGAACTCGCCAAGGAAGAGGACTCGGAACTGAGTAAGGAGAAGGAAGAAGAAGCTGGCTGCGATAGCAGCAGCCATAAATCACTTTGTTGGTTTGCTGGACTCTTGGATGATAATGACTTCTGCTTTGTGGATCCGCACAGAGCCAAGTTCCTGAAACAGCTGAAGGAACTTGTGCAAAGGAAAAAGGATATTTTGTGTGACAACTCGCTGTCGTCTCTTGAAAAGGAGGCCAAGGTCGCGCAACTGAAGTTTAGGACTGACTCTGGTGTGGAGTGCGTTTTGGAAGATCTCGGGTGCGTAGTTTTGAACAGTTCTGAAGCTAGTGTGTTCGTGAGACCACACCAGTTAAAGATTGGTTTCGACTTACGCTAGGAATAGTTTTAACAATTTAAAAGGTTCTGTTACGGGGCTCTACAGTTCTACTGGTTTGGTAGCATATGTAACTATAAAAGTGCTAGATTTGTTTACTGTATTTTTAGTCTAGCCTATTTTAAAGAGTACTTTAGATTTGTGAGGTTTTACTTTAAACTTTACTTTGCTAGAATGTACTGCTATAATTTAACCGGTGCCATTAGTAATTAAGTATTTTCAGCCACACTAGATGAAAGTGTAGAGGCTTGTACTATAGACCTTTCCTCTTGCTCAGTCCTACGGTTCTAAGCTGTAACAAGTTATTAGAGAGGGGGGGGATAGGAGGGATGCGACGGACGACTTAATACGCTATCAAATAGAGGAATCTACGCAGTACGTCTTAGTTCATGAGATCAAACAAAACAGGGGAAAAATATTTCCCGACCCTTTGTTTAATATTTCTCTCTCTCTGTTATCCTTTCTAATCTGTTGTGGAGGGAATCGCCACAAATTTTCCTGTCTTAATCTACCTGCTGTACGTATATCTGTAATTTATTTATATTTTGTTAATTTTGGACAAATGTAAGGAATCTATGGCACAACTTTGCCAGGGTGGGGGGTGGAGTTTTGTTTCCTAAAAACCGGTTAGTTGTTTCATCGATTTCGCGTGTGCGGATTTTGCTTCTTTTGAACTTTTTCTTTGTTTCAAACTGTAGCCATGTAGTTTATTTCAAAGGAGTAAAATTGCTGTCCGGTGTTCAGACACTTTTATAGCGTGTTTTGAAGGTCCTGGGGTTTTTTTTACAGATCTTGCAATAGGACGTTTGCTACTCTCAAGTATGGTTTTACTCTGTGTTTTTGCCAAGGGAACAGTACCAACGGTTGCAAACGATAGAGCGATTATGTTATGGAAAAATCATTGTAGTTTAAAGTTAATTTAGATCACAGTTTACTGAATGTGGTATTCTTCCATTTTCAGATTAACTTTTCAGTTCTCACCATCCTCAAGAGTATTTGGCTATAAAGTGGTGGACCTCAAGCCGCACGGCGAGGATGTGGTACGTTTCGCGGTGTTGATCATTTTAAATTGAAGAACCGTTAATTCCTTAACAA
Organism: Umimayanthus parasiticus; assembly: GCA_027575125.1. NCBI lineage: Eukaryota > Metazoa > Cnidaria > Anthozoa > Zoantharia > Parazoanthidae > Umimayanthus > Umimayanthus parasiticus. The sequence continues at coordinate 4,297 of JAOBRH011217930.1, read as the reverse complement.
GTCATTATTTGTACACTGTTTTTTGGCGACTGTTGTTACAAAAACATTAATGGGGAGCTACAACTTGCATCGAGAATTCCGCACAATGACGCCAGTACTCTTCCGATATCTCGGATTCAGTTTCTTTGAATCAGAGCGACACAGTACCTTAGATAATAAGGATTCGAAAGTTTTCCTAGAATTTTTAGATAATTTTGGGAGGAAAAGAGATTGCGGAAGCGGGGAATTGTAAATTTTGAAGGAATTTGCATTTTTTTGGATTTTGAGTACGTTTAAAATTAATTTCTGGAATTAATATATAGTGGCCAAACGCCAGCTCGTATGCTTCCTTCATCACTTACGAACGGTGTTTGTTGCATTCTAATAACATTTTTTTCTGTTGGAATCTCCCCTCCAATTCCTCTAATCACAACCAAAATACGACCTATTGCTCTCCCTTAGGTAAAAAGTTCTTAGAAAAGTCAAGTTTGTCTGGTATTGTGAAGCTGATTTGTGAAGTTTTAACGTGGTGATTTGGGACTGTGTTTCAGCTTTTGACGTTGGACAACGCAGAGGATTATATTCGGCTGACCGTGGAGTTTTGCCTGTACACTGGCATTAGAAGACAGATGGACGCCTTCAAAGGTAGGGCGCCATATACGCTTGAAAACTCTTGCAAACGTTCGTGTAACAGGGTTTCCTCGGGCCTTGCATTGGATGAAATTGAAAGAAAAATGTTTGCACGATCGAACCAGGCGAAAAAAGTAATTTGCACGCCGAAAGTTATAGAGAATGTATAGGAAAGCAGAAAAATATTTTTGCCAAAGATTGACCAAGAAAAAAAATTTACACAGAAACCATTCTTCCACCCACCCCGGCCAACGCCCAAAATCAAATTGACCGTCCTTCATAGACCTTTCTTGGAAGGGCGTGATAAAGGCCGACAATAATTTGATTGCTTTTGCTTAAATGTGGCAAGAGTTGTTTCGTTTAAAGTACAAGAGATTTATGTCAAACTAAGCTCTGAAGGAGATTTTTCTCTCTCTGTTGACTTTCAGGAAATTTTTTCCCCAAATGATCCCCACAAATCCCCTTCCCAGCCCTTGTCTTCTGCCCTCCTTACAAGTCAAATAATCGTGCCTTGCTACTTTGGTGACAACTTGTTGCCTTTTGGGCAAATAAAATACAATTAAACTGTAATTGCAGTATTGAGATTTTTTTTTATTTTAGATGGTTTCAACCAAGTGTTCATGATGGAGAAGCTAGCGCTGTTTTCTCCGGAGGAGCTGCAGTTGATGTTGTGTGGAGAACAGGTCCCGCAGTGGAGTCGAGAGGACATCCTCAACTACACTGAGCCCAAATATGGCTACACCCGGGAGAGTCCAGGCTTCCAGAGGTTCATCAACGTGCTGGCTGCTATGACTGGTGACGAGAGGAAGGTAAGAGCCACAACTGTAGGCTGCTCTCTATTCGTTCGCTAAGGAAGGCCGAAAAGAACTGGTTCTGGCCAGTTTAGATAAAAGGTCGAAGTAGCGCGTGTACACATTTTCCCGCCACAACTCTCCAAATTCCGGCGTTTTATTGCCGACTGGTGCGGAAGAACTGAGCAGCAGGACCTTTCTGGCTAGAACCAGTTCTGAGAACTCGTGCATTCCATTTAAGAACTGACTGAATGGACCGGATGGACCGAGCAAATAGAATGCGACCTTGGTCAGGGTTTGGTTTACATGTAAACTTTAATAAACTTTTAAACAAACAAGAAGCAAGAAAATTCACAAGCGGCCTGGTCTACTCAAGTCAAACCTTGTTTGCACGCTTTGAAACTGTTTCCAACCGTTTTAATGACGGTTGCTTGTGAGGATAAATTGGAAACACAAAAATAACACATTCAATGGGACACTAATCATTTTTGCTAGTTTGAAATCATTTAGGACTTTTTATCGTCATTTAACTTTGATTCTTGCGAATTTTCAGAAATCCAGTCATTTCAGTTTCGCGGCTACATATGCAGTATAAAGTTGTTATCCAAGCTACTTTCAAACAAAAAAAGAACAAAAAACAATAGTATACATGAATCGGTATTTGTCCTTAATACGAGTTGCTTTTAAGGGAATCAGTTTTTGGAATTGACAAAAAAGACTAGCTTTTTTTACGATCTTGAAGAACGTAAAAGGACATAAATGGAACATTAAAATTGTTGTTACCCAGCCACCTCATTCCACTTTGAATTTCACACCTCAACTGACACATACATCACATTCCTCTCACGTTCTGAAGCTATTATTCGTTCACTACCATCTACTTATGTGCACGTGATAGTACCACTTGTTTATGCTGCTATGGTTCCACTGATGCTGAGCTTTTTTTGCCTCTCAGTCCTTCTTGCAGTTCACCACCGGTTGTTCGTCCCTCCCCCCAGGGGGCCTGGCCAACCTCCATCCTCGACTGACCGTAGTACGAAAGGAGGGGGAGGGGGACGGGACCTACCCTTCCGTCAACACCTGTGTGCATTATCTGAAGCTGCCTGAATACTCATCAGAAGACGTTCTTAGGGAAAAACTCCTGGCTGCCACCATCGAGAAGGGTTTCCACTTGAATTGAGGCTTGAGAGAAGATGCTGTGCGAGAATTTGCTTTAATGGTCCATTTACATGAGAATCTTGATGAGCTCGTCCCAGGGCGAGAAAAAATCGCTTACATAACTCACATCGGGAAACCGAGACGAAAACCATCTCGCCCGAGACAGTCTGATCCCGCCCGGGACCAGATTCTTCCCGCCCGCGCCTTCAGTTTTTTTGGTGTTTCATCCCGGTAGTGACTGTTTAGTCAATTCACCTCAGTGCTTGGGACCCGGATAAGTTCATCCCAGGACGAGCTCATCCCGCCCCAAAGCCATGTAAATAGCAGCAAGGAAATTACTAAGCACCGAGATGAGTTCACCCCGGGATGACTTTCTTTCCGGGAGAACATTTCTATGTAAACGGGCCCGGCTTTAGACGCGAACACCTGCTGGTGACCGCCGCTCTTCTGTTTCATTAGGTGATGACCGATTACGTTACTGCATCTATGAGGTCTGAGAGGAGATACACGCGGATATGATCGAACTACAGTCGTGCTGAATATCCAAGTGCAGTGATCTCGTTTTTGAACATGTACGACCGTCGTACCCAGTATCTTGACCAGATGCTCAGATTTCTGCCATTGTTGGACACCGGCAGCAGCCGTTTCCACTCTTTATGTATTGTTATGTAGCTGTTTTTGTGTGATCTCACTGATAAAACTGCCTGTGTATTTGATTGGGTGATTTTCACCACTCGTGGCAGAAGGGCGCCTGTGGCTATATACCCTTTGAAGCACGAATTAACAAACTCACAATATTTGATATTGGTATTCCAATATTGCATTTAGATATATGAAGTCTGAGTCAAAGTAATGACAAGCTTTTAAAACAGATTGTATGTATAGCTACGACACTGCGAGGATATGCTGCGGCCGATCAAACTAAACTCACTGTAAGACTGAAAGCTTTACGTTGTTTGTTGTGGGTTGATGTTGGTCAGTTTGCGGTTCTTGTAGTATCTTGCTCTTATTTGCTGTTTAGTCTGCAAATCGAACACTTAAATCGATATTTAAATGTAGAACACCGCAAAGCATTACCTGTCGTTTATAGGATGAAAGAACTTGGGAAAAGTTCAAGACTTTATTATGTGTAATATAAATTTATAAAAAAGTTAATTCAGTTTCACTGCATTTCTGACTTGATCAAGAATGAATCTCTTACAAAGCTGAGATTTTCAGTTAGATGCAAGATATATTAGATAGGTTTTTGAAAGTTAGATCTGTGAGCTCGGCCTCGTGCATCCATCGAAAGTTTTTTTTAAAAAATCAGGAACGTTTTCTCCTGTTATTCGGTTGGTCACATATATAGGTACTTATTTTATAGCTTTGTAAAATATAAAATACTTTTTTTGATTAAATTTTAACAAGTATTGAATACCAGAGAACGGGGTTCATGCTAGCTTCCAAATAGTTTAGACCCAACTTTTTAGAGATGCATAATGTCAGAGCTTGCAAATGAGTATCTATTTGACGCTGTATTAAACATCTGGCACTGTAATTAACAGTTTATAACACTAATAAATACTTATAGCAGAATGTTTTGATGGAGTTTATGTTTTCGGTAAAGTTGCAACTAAATAATGATAATAATTTGTCAATCTAGCGTTGGCCTTTTTTGTAAGCCTGTAAATTGCCCTCTTACCTTTTGCATTTCTTTTTCATGTTGAAGTTACCCCCCACCCCTCTTTTCCCTTCCCCCC
>JAOBRH011216819.1:0-12655 GCA_027575125.1 Umimayanthus parasiticus | reverse complement strand
CACAAAAAAATTCCTGCTTTAGAAACCAACCACCCGAAAAAAATTCCTACTTCGTGGGATACCCAAAAAAATCAGGGGAAAAACGTGATCTAATGAAAACAGCGTGAGTGGCCACTCTTGTAATATCATGGGTCACATCATAGGCCGACTATATTTACTTTATCAGATCATGAATTATGATGTATAGTGCCTTCGTACCCATCACGCGATTTCACTCGAGATCAATACAGTCAAAATTTCTTATGTTAAGCACTGCTCCAGATAACAATGTCCAAAAAATGCCGCCCTATTTTAGCAACCAAAAAAATTCCTGGTGTAATTCAGACCTAAAAAAATCCCTTCCAGCCAAATCTTAGAACCAAAAATATCCTACGGACCCCCCATCACACCAATCCTCAAGTGGTGCCCCTGGGCAAAAGGGGGGCCTGAACTCTGTTGACCCCTCCCCTAAACCTGCCCCATTTCCCTGAAGGGAAAAACAAAGTAACTTTGAGTTGGAGATTTGCATCACTGTAGGTTTAAGAACAAGAGTAAAATAACAGTAGATCTACAGAGCAAATCTAACAGAATTTATTTTGGTTCGAGTTATGAGTCAACTGTTTTTCCAATAGGGTTGCATAATTTTTGGGCAATAGAGGAAATACAGTGCTTAAATTTACAACTTTCAACAGGGACTGCAGAGTTCCAGGGACTAGAGGGATTCTTCCATACCTGTCCCCCAATATTTTCAAAAGAAATAGGGCTAGTAAGAAAAACTGTCTTCAGTTATTAAGCCACTAACCCCCCAATCTCAAAGTAGCTCAATGGTTGTTGTTGCTGATTAACATTTTCACAAAAGTACAAACTGTTCTATTTTTGACACACCCCTTCGGAAGAATTGATAGACTTGCAGATCCTGGTTTCAGATTTCATTGTAAGACTTTGTGATACTCCATGTCTCAAATTCATGATCTGTTGGGTCACACTTTTTGTCACCCTCCTACTAACTACAAAATTTGCTGAAAAGGTTATAGTCACCACTTACAAACAGAGTCAAAATCTTCGACAAAACTGCCAGTTAAAATTCTAATGATAGTCAGGGGCAGATGAGATTGATTTGACTCTTGTCAGAAGCATATTTGGCTAAGCACAGATAATAATAATTATAGTTTTAAAAAAATTTTGTTAGCTTTTCCATTATAGATGGCTCCTCATCCACAATATTTACGACCTAAAACCCAGCGTGACCAATCAATAAAATTGATAATTGATACTATTTGACAAAATCAATAAAAATCAGTTGATTTTATCGGAAATTGTTGAAAATTGATAAACAAAAAAGGTGTGAGTAATCTATATTTATCGATTTTTCAATCCATAATATCCACTTTATCAATTTTATAGATACTTTGAAAAACTATGAAACTGAACTGTGAAAATGAAACTATGAACTATGAAAAACTGGAGAAAAATACAATTTATTCAGTGTGCTACAGTGTGCCGAGCACAATTACAAAGCAGAATGACTAAAAAATAAAAACTAGCGTACTTGCAAGATCACACACTGCGTGATCATTATGTACTTTAAGGCAACCTAAAGAAATATCCCGTTTATCATCAGTGCACACACTAATTTTTCCCAGCACATTGACATTTTTTGGAATAAAATAAATATACAACTCACAAAGTTTTTTTAAAATAGTTTTTTGAGCAAAAAGAAACATGGAACAACTGTTTTGATATTTTTTTTCGTCTCAGTTAGTTTTGGCACACACTGTTTACATGATATACAAACACCGTGCATGCGATTTTTGAAACAATTGTGTTATGCCTAACTAATAATAATATAATAATAATAATATAATACACTTATATAGCGCCTAACCAATAGTTGACTTGGCGCTTTACAATCTTAATTATTATTCATAAAATTCTAATTTACAATTATACAATATGAAAAAAATAACCCTAAACCTAAGAATAAGCCAAATGAAATAAATCCGTAAAAGAGAATAGGATCAAACATGCAGGCTTTCAAAAAAGCAAAGTATGCAGGCCAGCGACCAGAGGAGTGTAATTAAAAATAGATTTATCTTGAATGAGAAATAAATTGAAATTAAAAATAAAATGGTTTTTTTCTTTTCATTTTCACGCAAATGAAAAGTGAAATGCAATTTGAAAATTACCCTTGATATCCTTATGTTTGTTTAAAATCCATCTGTTGTAAATTTTTTCATTTTGTATGAAATGTAATACCAAGGATAAAAAAAAGACAGTACCAAAACATGTATGCATTTTTAAAGTTTTTTTGTCTATCAATAAAAATCTATTGATTTTGAAAAAAGTTGTAAGTATCGATTTTTATCAATATTATTGATCGATAAAATTGATATCAATCAACATGATTTTATCGATTGATAACAATTTAACGATTGGTTTTTCAATATCTGATTTTATTGATAAATTTTGTCACACCAGACCTAAAAGATTAGTTAGTGAATTAAATATTTCCAGGGGTCCCACAGCTAACAACTGTAACAACTCACAAAACTGAAGATCTTTTAAAGACTTTTTAAGACCAAGACTTGGAAAATTTATGACCTAATTTTTCTTCAATCTTTTCTTCAATAGTTACTATACAGGCAAATTCATGGAACATACAACTCAATCCTGTTCTATTAAAGGAATAAAAGTGTTACACATGTTTCCATCAAGTTTTAGAAACATGCTAACATGGCAGAACACAAGAAAGTGATCCCTCTGCTTTTACGAGTGTTCTGCCGCATCATAATTCATAGCATGTTTCTAAAACTGGAAACACAAGCGACTGTTTTATTCATTTTAGAAAATAGTTTTCAAAATATTAACAACTGAATCAACTGTCTTCAATCATATTGGACTTTTATTTTGATCTTTTGCTTTTTTGTGACCTCGTTCATGATTTTTATCCAGATTTAGAAAATGGTCCTGGCCAATCAGAGAGTGTATTTTACTGAATCTATTTTCTTACATGCAATAACAGTTTTTGGCATAAAACAAAAAAAGTAATGAGCTTCTTCTACATGTGACATGCAATGTAGGTCATCTGCTGCAATATTCAAACCTTGACCAAGAGAAACAATAATTTTTGAACAAAATTTAACAACTTTTCAGACATCAATGATAAATTTTGGAAAATTTAAAACATTTTCAAGGCCTTAAAAATACAAAAATCAAAAATAAGACTTTTTAAGAATCCGCAGGAACCCTGATTTCAAAACTGTATACAAATGATCTAAATTCTGTGTACTGAAAGTATTGCCCCCACTAAATACTACACTTGATAATTATGCAGTGAAGCCCTTGGTGTCCCATCCCCTTTGACCTACCCTCCAAACCCAAACAAACAAAATTTATGCGTAAAATGTATTGATACTCCTGCACGAGATATGAAAAGTCAAGACAATTTTTAAAATCTGGCTTGAACTGCTAGCATCAGCATAACTTCACCAGTAAATGTGTACTCTTTCAGCTGGCTACAAACAGCCTACTAATTAGCAGCACAGTAATTATCAAGGATCCCAATTTGAGTAATTACCCATTTCTTGCACTCCATCAACCAAACCTGAATTTGTCCAATTAATATTTATTTCTATCAGTTCGTTGTCTAGATACATGGAGAAGTGCAGCTTCTGGAAATACCTTTGATTACAAAATCTTATGCAAAAGAAAACTGTGATGTCATTGTATTAATTTCAAGATACCATTTGCAAAATATCCGAGTTGTTCCAGTTGCAATTTCTCTGCCAGACAATAGAAAACAATTCGACACAGATGGTAGACAAACACCAAAGAAATCCAGAACACTGGCAATGTTTGCACGAAACACATTTACAACAAATTATAGTTGTGTGGCACAGAAACCTACTTTTAATGGATTACATGTACCCTTCTTGTCTTCAATCTGGGCAACTGAAAGAATTTAACACAAATGTGGATTCCTGGAGCAACTAACCAAGTATTGAAGTATGAAAAGTTATAAATAAAATACCATATGCAAAATGAGAAAAAAAATAAGGAAATAAATTCTTGCACTAAAATTATTGTGAACGCGTTCAGATCCGGAAGGCGGAACGGTATGCCCTTTCCAAAATTCCAAAGCACTACGTGGCAACCAAAATAAGTTCGATGTAAATAATAGTTTATCTTTCAAAGCTGGATGTAAATGTATCCGAGCAACAGAAAGTTCTTGAATAAGCAAATGCATACCTGTATTAAATCCGGGCTTTAATCGGCACAGTGTTTCCAGTTTTTGATGAATAATATTAATAAACATAAATGTTGAGCTTTGTAGAAAAGAATTTAAAACAATGTGTTGACATCATTATCTCAAATACATTTAGTATTCGATCTTTACAAGCGCATTTTGGCATACCTTAGTCGAAGAGTTATTTAATCACTTTTTATTGCCACTGACACTGTGTATATATTTCCCTGAACTTTGTACGTACGTGGCAAGACAATTAGAATTATTTATTGTTTGTGAAGGTGGGTTCACAAAGGTTTCTGCAGAAACGATCACAAGTTTATCATAAAATGTATCTTTTTCGATTTAACACAATGCATTATTAGCCACATCTAAAACCAGATGGCAATAACTTATGACAAATTAATGCTGTTTCTGCAAAACCTCTATCTACCGTTTTCCATCTACTGAACTAGCATAGACCAGTGAAGCGAGGCGAGTATTAGCACTCGAGGGGATTCCAGAAATAGATACAAAATTAAGGACAGATTTGTACAAGTCACACTACAAATTTCTTTTCAAAAATATCAATTTCTCATTTAAGCAGACAATACTGTCTTTCAAGGGTTTTAGGTGATGTTTCTGTCTTTTTCTAAAGCAGTGCTTTTCAGAACTTTAGTAATATTAGCTATTGAAGTAGCGAGCAAGCGAACTTACTTGTGAATACAAATTAGAATGTCAACTCTACAGGCCAATGTCCAATTCATTTGTATAATACAAATATGTAGCTCTGGGTGAATGCAGCCCTCATAAACTCATAGATTTTAGCAGCTGTACTACATTTCGTTAAAACGTTTTGTCATGTTTCCCCACTGTTGCTGTTCCTTGGCCTTCTCCTTCACTTCTTTGCGTTTTGGAAGCCGACCCTGCGACGCATTACGTCTTGCAGCCTCCATAGCCTCCTTCACCGAAGGTTTGGGATCACTGTTGACCTCCGGTACAACAGGTTTTTGTTCTTCTTGTTCTAGAACGTTGTTAATTTCGTCAATGGCATCTTTCGGACTTTCTACCTGCTGAGGTTCTGGCGGCTTTTCGGGTTCCGAAGGAGGCTGGACAGGCTCTGGCGTCGGCTCTGGTGTCGGCTCTGGTGTCGGCTCTGGTGTCGGTTCCGCTGGTGGGGCAGATTCGGCTGGGCTTGGAGCGTCGACAGCCAGAACTTCAGGCTCCGGTTCGCTTGGGGGAGTCACAACTGGTTCGGGTTCGACTGGAGTTGGTTCTGGCGTTGGTTCTGGCGTTGGCTCAGGTGACGGGACAACAGTTAGCAAATTTGCCATATCTTCTGTGATGGTCCTTCCATTTTCCTTCAAGTACTTGTCAGTTATGCTGTCGATAACTAGCAATCTGGTTTCGCCAGGGTTCTGTTTAATTTTTCCCACCACTTCACCGTGTTTCATATTTTCTACGTTAATGCCGTTTACTTCGATTACTCGATCACCTTCCCTCAAACCGCCGAGCTCAGCTGGACTTCCCTTATCGACGGCACTGATAGTTTGTCCTTGAACTCCTTTCTCGCCGTGGAGATTAAATCCATAGCCTTGGTCCCCCTTCTTCATGTGCACAAGTCGCGGTGCAGTGACCCCTTCACCATCGCTTCTCTTTACCTCTCCGTTCATTTTGTGAATTTAAATTATCAATACAAAATGTACAACGTTTAAATAATACACGAAAAGAGTACCTTACTCTATCAAATGCAATCAAATGGCCACCACGAGTCGAGGCTCGATACGTTGCCGTTCGTGATCAGTGAAGCTGGCTGCGCTGTGCCGTATCTGTGACGAAAAATTGCCAAATATGGTAAGTGACACCGCCCCCATAATTGTTGCTTTATGATAATTTATTCCACTTTGGAGTCTAGCAAGAAATAAACATAAACATACTAGACATTTCCTGCGAGTTATATAAACCTTCCATTTTCAAAGAAGAAAAAAAAAGAAACATGTAAGCAATAGTCATAAGCAGCAGTTGCAGCTGAAATGGCAACGGATTTAAATTTAGGCTGAAATGCGAATTTGTAATAATCACAAATTAAAATAAAATCAGTTTTGATCCAATACTTAGGGTTTTAGATTTGATGGCCGTGATGACTTTTGTCAACGCATAAAAAATACCGGCAATATTAGTGGTTTATTGGAATCTTTTTGTCTTTCTTGTGTTAAATATACCGTTCATAAAAATAACCGAAGGGTGCGAAAAGTGAGTGTTAACTACTTTCAAGTTTAAAAACCACCTCATAATTTAACACTTGGTGAATTAAAACATTGCAGCCACTTCACTATATGCATATCATTAGCATTTACAAAACCCTTTCATTTCGCCGGCAATGTTCACCTGGTAAAATGGAATAGCGTATTAACATTGAAGCAATGAGTATTTTCAAAGAGAAAGATGAAAATTCTTAGCCTTGGAGAAACGAACTGTAAATCTTTCAAACTTTTCTGACCGCCTATTTCAGTATTTGGATTTGTTGAATTTGTTGAATGTTGTTGAATAACCCAAAACAAACGCCACAAAATACATAAGATTCTTGATTAGTCGCCCGAAACGCTATTCAAAAACGCCAACTCTATCAATCGAGAGCCAGCTGAATTTAAACTCGGATTCTGACAGAAAAAAAAATATTTGTAATTTTTAACCAGTAAAGTAATCTCTTCTATTCTACCCTCTTAATTCCAGATTCTTCTGTCTGCTTTTATTAAAATTGAATTTGTTGTATTTTCTCTACCAAGCAACGGTGCTCGTTTGGCTTTCAGATTAATTTTAGGAGGCGTATTTAAGTTTACTTTGGTGGGCGTTACGGGTTTTTAAGTTACAGCATCTTTTCAAGACATGGTGCCCATTCAAATTCAATCGCAGATCAAGTAACTCTTATTTTCGTTTGCCAAATCAGCGATTATGAATGCTCAGTAATGTGACGTCAGCGACTTAAATACTCTCCGCGAAGCAAAAGCATTGTTAACTTTGTAAATTAAGCAACTTAAAATAATTACCTTCAAACTGTTTTTAAGACATAGTCTTCTGTTCACCGGTAAGTGCGTATTGTTTTAAATTTGAAGATAATGGAAGTTCTACTCTTAAAATGTTTTCTGCAGTTTAAAAAGAATAATTGACTGAATACAGTATATGCATATATGATATCGATTGATAGATTATGGTTCTAAAGATACAAGTAAAGAACAATCAACAGTTCAATAGAACTTAAAGCATTAAAAACATATAGGAAACAGTTAAAAACATAAAGGAAAAGTCTTTGTTTGAAAGAACAGATTAAATGAGAATTGATATCACTTTTTAATAGAATTGAAAGCAATTACATGCATGAAATTGCTAATAACCGTTTGTTTTATCCGAGATCCAAGCATTGTAAAACTATCAAATAAATTATTTCAAAGTGGAGAAAATGTCATTTGACGATCAAACTACTTCAGATCTTTTAAAAATTATCCGATCAGTATGCACTGGGACCACTGGCCTTAAGAAAAATTGCTCGGAAAAATCTCGTTTTTTAGTAGCTCGTTTGGATCATAACGTTCTGATGTGGACAAAATAGAAAAATAGGGTACGGACACGTCAAGAATGAATAAACTGGTACGGACCCGTGTTTGTTCAGGTTTCGGGGCCATGAGACGTCTATGGCCCCAAAACCTGAAAAAACACGGCCGGTCCGTACCCATCCCTTCTGTTCACTCTACTTTCTCAGTCTCTGTTCTCTGAATCCATACAATGTCTTTCCGTCACACGAAATCAAAATGTTAGATCCTCTCTCCGTACTATTGAATCGGAGCATATAACACTAACCGGGAAGCTTCAAGGTAATCTTCAAGGGCCCTGTCTTGTAAGTCAAAAGCATCAATTGGTCAGGAGATTAAAAGCCACTAACTCTAGCGTGCTGAAAACCTTTAATTTGGTCAAAAGTTGCTCAAAAATTGCTCAGAAAAGCAAAAGTTGCTTGAAGTTGCTCAGTAGTACTGAAAAAAGTTGCTCAAAACGCCAAAAGTTGCTCAAAAGTTGCCGAACATAATCTGGACATGCCTAATTGCGAGCACTTCGTTCTCGCTTATATCAGTCTGACTTTCCTTCGTGTCCTTGGAAAATTCTTCTCGTGCCTGACTTGTGAGTCGGCTTGCTACAAGTCTAAGCTGACATTGCCTAAGAAATAAAAATAAAATACACTCTTTTTTAAAAGAACCTTTTTTTCATATGAGCAGCCATGAGGCTGAAAAATGCCCAAACGTTAAAGACATTCGAAGAACATAATGAGGTTGAGGAAAGGCGAGGAACTTTTGGATACTGCACAAGATCATGGAAATAGTTTGTTTCTCGGCTATACATCGCCTTCAGGGACCGCGGTTTGAGATTGGGGCGGGGGAGGGCACCGTTAGTGACTCAACATTGGGAGGGGGGGGGAGGAGGCACAAGACACTTTTCTTCACCAAGACACTTTTTTTTTACCAATCAACACTAAAGGCCATGGCATTTAGTGTTGATTGGTAAACTTGCATGGGGTTGTGCTGTTGGAGGATTGGAAGATATTGGGAATTTGAAAAGCTAGGTTCTCGGTCATGGTATTCGAAGCGTTTGAGAGCATTTGTAGTGTTAGAGAATTTATTTATCAATGCTTTGTAGCAGTACGCCACCTTATAAAGAATTGGTACCACATTGAAAGTCGCATTAAAAACGTATGTCCCCCTAGAAAAACCGAGACTTACGATTTTGTCATTTCCCTAGTATAGAGTACGCCTCTACGGCCCGGGTACTCGACTTAAATTTGGGTAGGGGGTGCCGCCCGGATCTTGAAACACTGACCCTGTAACTTATGATAAAAAGTTCGTGGAAGTCATGGAAAATTGATACCCTGTTTATGATTCTCAAGTCAAATTCCACTCATTTTTTCGTTAAAGTGCGTGATTTTTAGACCCTGTTTATAAAGATCTTTGAAAATCTTTGAATTTGAGACCCTATTTATGAGCGGACGGTCGAAAACCATACCCTGAATTGAAGAGCGGGACGTCCCCGTATAGCTTTTGTATGGGAGTACTCCCATCCCCGGGCTCAACGGCTCTTCCCAGCCGATAAATAATGACGGGTCATTCATTTGAGATGGAGTAGAATAGTACGACAGCCGTAAGACTGACCCGAGTCTGCCTTTCATCTATGTGTTCATGCACGACACAGTGAATAAGCGCAGATTCTGCGTATCTATGAATTTGTGTGTACGTTAAACGTCGATCAGTTTCAGTAGTGTTTTCCTTTAGGAAATTACCGCCATTAAACTGACTCATATTTAATTTGCATTTTATTACTAACACGCTTATTTTTAAGCGCATCTTTTTGACTCATCAGTGTAATGTGTACCAGTAGTTCTTATTCTTATTCAAAGTTTAATGATCAACAATTTGCGTAAATCGCAGTATACATAAAAATTCATAATCGGGAGTACAAGGTATATGCAAACATGTAGCGTCTATAAGGCCAAACAAAAAAAATCATGTGTGTTTACAGTTACCGACCGTCCCCAAGTTTAGGTCACCGACCCTGATTTTTTTATTGTCGTTTTTGGTTTTTTATAATTGATTCTTCTCGCAGAAAAACTAACTTTACTAAAAGTTTGGAAACGATTAGTTTTTGTAACGTTCGCGCGCTGCAGACAATACGTCAGCCGAGATCAAACTGTTAGCCAATGAAAATGAAGGAACAAGGAGCATTTAGGTTTTTCATGTCATTTAAGTTACAGTTAATGTTATTCAAAACATGATATCAATTTAAAAATACATTTAAGGATTTTAGATCTACCATTGCGATCTCCTTATAGTATATGTATGTTCACCATTATCAGTTGTTTTGCCTTACAAAAGTAGATATACCAGTTCTGTTATAGAAAGTACCGTCAGGCAAATACAACATATTTCAAAAAATGAAAATAATCCTACCTACCTACCCTAATTTTAAGAAGCGTACAACCGAAAACGCACATATGTGATGGTTTTAAATGAAATAACTTTCTTTAAAAACATACGTTAACAAAACGCAAATAATAAGATTTTCTTTCAACTTCTCACTGGTATCTGTTCAACCACACCCTTTTACTATCAACAAAAAATCACTAATTGCTTTTATTTTTCTTAAGGTCTTGATCTACTGTGATTGCTTAATAAAGTGCACAACACCGAATAGAGCTTAGAAATCTTTTTACACTTTACAAGTGGATTTACTGTTCTTGGAGAATAGACGCATGCAAGTTACAAGAGTAATCGGTCGATGGTTGATATCTGCCATGCAGGGCCATAGCTCAGAGAGAGAAACTTAGAGAACAAGGATTATTGTGGAGAGATATAAGTAGAATGTTCAAGAGTCAAGCGCGTTGGTGATCAGTGCTTGATGGCTTATGCTCCGCAGGGAGCTTAGAGCCCAAGTAAGTTCATTTACCGTTATCGTCTACACTCATTAAAATTTGAGTATTGAGTAAGTAAGTAGGACCATGGTGCTAGACACAAAACTAGCTTATATATATAGGGGGAGGGGGCATTTGCCTTTCCTGTCTGGCGCTAGCTACGGCCCTGCTAATCACTGCATTATACTGAGAGAATTACTCTTTAATTAACTTCCGGTCCAAAATTAGGGGGGGGGACAGTTGGCTCCCTGCCTGACGCCTAGCTACGGCCTGTTTGTTCTCTAAATAGGTAAGAAATTTAGCGTCGGCCGTCTGGAATTGACTGGGTAAATTAAATTCACATAATTTGGTCCGAAAATGGTTAAGAGTCTCGCGAAGCGCTCTAGATACCCCTACTCAAATGACTGAGGGGTACCTCCACCCCGGATGGAGCTAGTGATTGTGTTCCGCGTTTATGCTACTTTTAGGGGACGTCGGAAAATCAATTTGGTACTTAAAGTCCATTGAACGTGAAGATTCAAGAGGGGCGGGGCAAGGGAGGGGGTCCAGGAAATTGCCGAACGCACAAAAATAATTGTGTTTTATTTAGCAAAGTCGTTTACTGAGAGGTTGGCAGGGCCCCGAATTTTTACTTTCTTCAATGATTTTCGCGCGTGGAGGCCTTGGTTTTCTACTCGCCCCAGTTCATTGCTACCCAAACACACGGCCCGGCCTGGACAGACACAACATCCAAGATGGCTGACATGGAGTGATCATAATATGATGGAAAAACGAATCGAACAACATAATTTGTAGCCAACTCTATAAACTTTTGCGGTTATTTTATATAACTAAGTATGAGTTTCAAAGCATTCGAGCTTGTTCCCGTAATTGAGAAAGTTGTGACAAGTCGTTCAGGATCAGGAGAAAGACCAAAATCGGTGAGTGCTTATGTCCGGATCAGTGACACTTCAATCTTTGGTCATTTTATTAAATTGCCAATAGCATTAAGCTAATCTAAGCAATGGGTGGTCAGTCATAACTTAGGCGGCAAGTACAGCAATACTAGCCTTAAACTGAGACAGTTTTCAAGCAATAACAGCATCTGATGGGAGACTTTTCCATGCAGCGTCCAATAAATGAATAAGTACTGTACTTCCTTATATAGATTTTGACAAGAGATGGCAAAAACTGAAGTATAGGTCAGACACTGACGAACAAGTTTGAATTTTTCTTAAAGAGTGTATAACTAGCTTTAGTTATTACAACAGTATTTTCGACCATAAATAAGAAATTCTGAAGATTTCATAAAGATATCCGTCCCTTAAATTTCAGGCTTACAAACTGAACTGTGAACAACTGGCTCATCTTTCCCCACTTTTTGGGCATGATCTGGACTTCTAGTTCTCACTCTCCTGTTCAGGTTTTTTTCCCATGGATTCTCATTTCTGATCAACTCCAAGGATATGTATCTGCTCCATAGAAAATCACAAACTTTTTGCTGGTGTGAAAATGTGAATCATTGTTTTGTGTGAGATTGCTTTGGAGATATTTCCGGATTAATTTTTGCTTCAAAATCAAAAATGATGTTCTTGATTTACCAATTCTAGCTTGTATGGCCTTGTTTGCTCCTCTGTCTTTTGTAATTACACCTCCTGTCATGAGTACAACACTTAGATAAACAAGATCCTCATCTTCTAGCTTGATTTTGTTGTCTTTGGTGTTGTTAGTGCACACCACCTTGGTCTTGTCTCTGCTGACTGACAGTCCTGGAGCCAGTTGAATGGAGAGTGGATAACATTATCCAGCGGATAAGCCCTTATCCAGTGGATAAAATTGGCACGTTTGCAATTTTGATTGGACAACGAGCAAATTTTATCCACTGGATAAAGTAATATCCACTCTTTGTACAATGGGGCCCAGCTTGGTTGACATTTTGACCATCCGCATTATACCAGCATTTGATGGTATAATGTGGATGGCCTGGCCACAAATGCAAGACCTTGTTTTTTCCAAAGATGCAG
>JAOBRH011214597.1:0-12658 GCA_027575125.1 Umimayanthus parasiticus | reverse complement strand
AAATTGAGGCGTTGCTTTCAGAAATAAAAATTATAAACAAGTGAACTCTGATTTACGGAAGATGCATTCTGAAATGATTTTGAAACCCTGCCAACGTTTCGAGTGTTTGTGCTTCGATCCATACAGAAGTTGATCGCATGATCGCTTGTTGCGTAGCAACAAGCCTCATGCATATTTATTGTCGCACTTCCTGCGGTCATTAATATTCAAACGCATGACACACTTTGGCCGTGTCGAAGCTGTCATGCATTTGCCAATTGTTTACGTATGAAAAAGTTTTTCTATGTTAAACATATTTTTGTTACTTTGCTTTACTACTTACTTTGTTATTGTTTGGTAGGAGTTTGTATAAGGGTACTGCTGTTATCTGCCTGGCTGCCGGGGGGTGTTTGTGAGGAAGCAGCCACAGCTTAACCTAATACATCTTGGATTCGTGGCTTGTTATCTGATGATGCAAAAGAGAAGTTTTTGACATCATTAATTATACCATTTTGAAATCACTGGTAATTCCTGAATTCTGATTGGTTCCCAAAAGCCGGAGTTTAGCTGTAATTGCACTGTTTTGAGTCTGTAATCGCCCTCTTCTGAACAATCAGTCACAAAGCAGAAAAAGCTCAAACAGCCAATCACAACACAGCAAAGACGGTTGCACAACCTGTGACAATTTTGAAAAGAATGAAAATTTTGACTTGTCCTTGCTGCAAAATACAGAAAACACGAATGACAAAGATTTAAATAAAATAACTTACAGTTTTTATTGCATGACTCCTCCCTCCAAAATGCAGAAGACGGAATTTAAAATCTTTTGATAATGACCTTCCCTGTTCACAGTCTGGACTCTGTCTTTGAGTTTCGCTATCGATGCAAACAACTACAGTCTCAACATGAACAACTGAAAACGCTCCCCCTGACAGTTCAAATATTGAAATAAATGCCCTGACGAGTCGATGTTTCCTGTAATTAGCAACAATGATATAGAAGAGTTGAGGTCCATGGCAGTAAATAAGAACATGGATAGTTCAACCAAGCATTGGCTCTAAATTTCGAAAACGGTGGTGCGACTCTCGCGATCGCCATCTTGAAATCAACACCCGCTGAACTTGACAAAATACGCGGAAGTGAATAATAATGAACCCAACCTGCACCGTATAATGCAGAGTGCACTTGAACGGCGTCATTACTAAGGCTGGAATACCACCACCACAGTTTCTTCGAAGTTTTAGAATGATCCGTTTGGCTTTGGTTCATATAATCAAGTTAGTCACGTAGTGCCACCAAAAACCAATGACTCAGAGTCTGAACCACACGAGATGCACATTCAACTTTTAACTCTCACTCTAGCGACATTTAACAGCAACAAATTCCTGTTAAGAAGCGTAGACTAGCTTATTTCCTTGATTCCGGCAGTGTGCACCGTACTTCAGTTCAGTTGACGTTCGTCCCATGGGCTCTCGATCATGCGCACTAATAGCTAAATATGAATATGCAATTTTAATTTTCCGGAAATAAACATGCAGAAGTTAATTATTAAAAGGTTGTATTTGTCATTATCTCTTGGTTTAATATAAAAAAGTGATTTCAAAATGGATATAATTAATTGGTAATTGAACTTCGTGTCGTGCAATTTTGGTCTGAAATCATACTTGTGACTTCAAATCAAACTTGCGCTGCGCGCTCGTTCGATTTTGAAATCACGCGTATGATTTCAGACCAAATTACATTCCACTCAGTTCAATCACCATTATTTAACGTATTTAGTAAAATGAGAAATGCATGTTACTGAATAAAGCATATCCTTATTGCATGGCTTGTACCATATTCCATGTTATGGACATTCTATTTGCCAGCTGTTTACATATGAAAACAGTTCTTCTTTGTAAAACCAACTCGTGTTACTTGGTCGTACTACTTACTTTGTTTTTGTTTTCTAAATGCCTCCTTGAATGTTTGGTAATCTTACACCAACCCATGCTCTAGTTTGTCAAACCCCTGACAAGAATTACAGTTGCATTCTACTTTGTGTCATGCAACTTTTCTTCCAAGTTTGGAACATGTAGTCTAGGTGCTGGTGAAGTTAAATGGTCATGCCATGCATTTATGTAAGTCTGATCATATGGTTCTTCACTGTTCCAAGCATTATCTTGATTACTGTATTTGTCCATGATTTATACTGTAATAATTAATATTTACAAAATAAACTATAAAATTTACCTTTGGAATCTGGAGAAATAGTGTGGAAATACTCTAGTCCTTATAAGTGAAGACTGGTTAACTAGTTTGCCCTTTATTAATCTATGTTTTTCAATAAATTCTAGAAGACTCATATTTTTCACATCTGGAAAATCTTTAACATATTGGAGACGTTTTGCATAGATATCAAGAAGTGAATCCTTAGTACAAGGAGCTGATGCATTGTGTTGATTAGGGTTTATTCTGCGAGAGCCACACAGACTGACGGGAAGGGCATTGAAGGTTATGCTATATAATTTCAGGGATAAAAGTAAGTGCGTAGTTTCTTGTGCATTAAAATCTCTTTGTCCAAATGTTATCATTGCTACTTTTTCATAGTTTTTCGTGCATCTGAATTGTTATTTGTAGTTTTCAATACTATGTCAAACGTTTCAGCAAGCATTAACGGTCTAGACTCCCCTTTCGCAGCATATTTTGAGAGATATTCTATCCAAGCATACTGACCAATCACAATTTGAATGTAACAATTTGCTCCCCATCCTTGCAGTTGAATCTGTTGGTGGTTATTTAGCCTAGTATAATTTCTTTTTGTAACTACTTTGGCTTTGAATTGGGTCAATTTTCCATCACTCCTATGACCGCTTAATAGAGGTTCCACTTTAGTCAACTTTCAGTCTATATATAGGCTTTTAGTTTGGGCAAAAGCTTAGGGGACCACATTGGGTCAAAGGCTTTGATCATGTCCGTGGATAGCACATCGACAGTTAATTTGTTATCTGGTACTTGTTTTCAGTCATCAACTAGTCGAATGAAGGTGGTCTCGCAGCTGTGGTGTTTTCTATATGCGGAGATGAGTGGACCATCCAGTTGTCTGCCGTGGAGCTGCTTGAACACCTTGTCCGCGGTTGTCAACCCGGTCACTGGTCTGCAGTTGGACTTGATGAGTCGATCGTTTTTCTTAAATGCTACCAAGCTCCTTGCTTGATGGTTTAATTGTATATGGAAGTGAGGGGAGTTGCAATTTCGTATGCTGCCACTCGCAACTCTATTGGAAGTATGCGATCGTGCCCTGTAGCTTTGTGTTGATTTAAGTTTCTTATGGCTGCAAGACCCTCGCCATGAGATACATTCCTGTAGCTGAATTCGCTGTTAAATCACCCTTTGTTCTCTGTCCTTGTGATGCTAGGGTGTTCACTGGGGGACTGGGCCTGGACACTACCTACCATGGTTGAGAATTAGTCGACAATCAACTCAATACTTCATGCTGGCTTTGCACTAGTTTGCCTCACTACATTTAAAATCATGACTACTTTATCTCCATTGTTCTTTTTCTTCAGGAAAGGTGCGAGGTTCTGAAGAAGGATCTAGGGTGATTCTTGAGGTTTTCTGATTATTCCTTCCAGGGTTGAGTTAATGGCATTTCTTTTTAAGCCATTTTGCGTTATTTCGCTATTTTTTTCATAAGCGCACTACTCTCTTCTGTTTGGTATTTCCTGTGTCGTTTTGCGTATTTTCTTTTCTTCCCTATTGTCTCCTTCCATTCTCTTGTTATGTACGAAGAATCTCTCCTGGCCTAGGTTCTTGATGTTTCTAAAGGTTATTGCCTTTGCTGCATGGTGCTTTACTCTGGGTTTCAGAAAGGTGTAAATCAATGCGTGGACACTACGTCCAAAGTCAATAACTCCTTCTTTTTTTGCGGTTTCGAACTCGCTAGTCAATATGGCATCGATCAGTGTTCGTGATGTTAGTGATATTCTTGTGTGTTCACTTATTATACACGTGATCTCGAAAATATCTTCTACGTAATTCAGTGGTTTCCCATCTGTACTTGAGTTCAGCTTGAGTCCGTCCAGGTTTAGATCTGTGATTGTCTTTGTGAGAGGGCCCAGGCATGAAGAGTTACATGTGTGTATTTTTTTTCTAATTGGTTTTATTAATAAAAATGCAAAATTTACAATATTACAGTCACTGCAGAATTTACAATATTTTGTCTTATGCGTGTAGTAATCAATACCAAGGAACCATGAAAAGGCCATGCTTTGTTGTTCTGGATGCTATCACAACCGCCTGGAGCTTCCGAATGGAGAGGTGAAAGCTGCGATAAATAGCGAAGTCAAAATCGTCGCCCACAGTTGCATAATGTCAGGCAGAATGTCATGTCTT
Organism: Umimayanthus parasiticus; assembly: GCA_027575125.1. Taxonomy (NCBI): domain Eukaryota; kingdom Metazoa; phylum Cnidaria; class Anthozoa; order Zoantharia; family Parazoanthidae; genus Umimayanthus; species Umimayanthus parasiticus. The sequence continues at coordinate 8,305 of JAOBRH011214597.1, read as the reverse complement.
AGATCCTGGAGTTATCACCCTAGTCCCGGTTGCACCTCTCCTGTTGATTTCGTACTTGAAGTCCGAAAAACTCGCAAAGTTAACTCAGTAGTCCTTTCAAGAATTAAGTTTTGGATTACGAAAACTCACCTTTTTTGTAGCAAGATAAAACAGTAATGGAACAAAAATATTTTAGAAAATTTTGAAAATTCTAAAATAATTCTAAAATATTTTATTAAAACTCTAAAAAATAATTCCAAGATCCTAAAAGAATACTTTTAGAATTTTCAAAAATAAATTTACAAAGTATTCTCAACAATTTGATTGAGTTTCATTGTCGCTGATTTCTTCTTGTTTTTATCAAGAATTTCATCAAGTATCGCTTTGGAATCTCTCATGAGTTTAGATTTTGGTTTATTTAGAATTGATTAAATTTGTTTTGTCCTTTTTTAACCACCGTTTTCTCAATCCCTTCACCACTTATTCAGTGGTCGTTCTTATGACGTTTTTCGCGAATGGTCCCAATAGTCGCAATATTCATGAGAATATCAGTGAGCATTTACACCACTCTCTTTATGTCTAAACGTGAACTTCCGCTTTTCTCATCGAAAATGTTGTCGAATCACTTGTTTGATTAATTAATTGGCAGTGAGAGTATTGTTTGTATTCAGCGAGGACAACATTCAGTCAAAGTTGTTCATATCTTAATTCCTTTCACTACTTACGTAAATTGATATCGAATAAATTAAGGATATATTTAAAAGGTAACACAACAACCATTGGTTACTTTTTGAATGGATAGCTCGCTAACTTGAAGATTTTCTGTTGCTAGCACGGTCAAGATATTGCTACCAACATCCACGCTTCTTAAGATTTAAAAGTCACAAAGAATGTAGACCGAATCAACTGATCGTGTGATGTTAGAGATCAGATATGATTTGAAATCACGTCCTTACTACGTAGGACTTCCTTGTCAAAGCCAAATCGTTGAAATCTTCATCACTCGTCTTGAATCAAGATGACTGTCCTACAGTTTGTTAAGTCAAAGTATAGGGAAGATATACTATTACTTGTTTGTGTTTGGATGAATTCAATTATATTTTTGTAATTGAACAATCCATTTGGAAAAGTTATAGTTTTCAGATTTATGTTTCGTCTTACTTCAGTCGTGTATTATTATTATTCCAAGAATAAGTCAGTGTGATCACCTTTTCCGACGCCGGCAGCTGAATAAATATTATTCTCGTCCAACTCCATTGTTTTTCTATATCTTCTCGTGAAATTATGAGATTTCTGATTAGGAGACTGTTTCTTTGCGACTTTAGAGAACAAAAGAGTATTTTGACGAATTAGTAATTACAGCGGACAGAAATCTGTTTGCATGTTATATTCTGTTATCACACAGCTTTGTAGTAATTCTTCTGCCAAAACTAGGAACTGTTGTATTAACTAACTTGATTTATTCCCAGTTTTGATAGATATACAATGTTGATTTAAAACTCATGAATTAGTCTTCCTAATTTCTGATCCTGATCTCCCCATTCCCTTTTTCTCAGAACTTGTTTCTTAAGAGAATTTTCTCACACCTTGAGTGTTTTTCGTAATTTTTGTTTTCCTTTTTGTAAAGTCTTGGAAGTTTACTATTTTCTGTATCCAGCTATTTCCTTAGAGTTTACCAAGTTTTACTTTGCGTCTTGATTGTGGTTACTCCCAGGTCGTTCTTTTGGTATATGACTGTCGCATATATCTTGTGGTTGTGGTTGTGGTTGCGGTAATTCTTCACCAAGTGGCACTTCTTCATCACGAACGGGCTCTTCGTCCATCCCCCTCCATTCTTTGTACGCAGATTCCTAGAGTTCCATTCTTAAATTGTTCTTCTATAATGTGTTAAGAATTTCATCATTTTCGTGTTTAGATAATCGCCTTTGTATATTACGCACAGGGTAGTCCCTTTAGTCCCAGAGACTGCTGTCAATGTTTTTTACCCTTTCAAGATAAGCACCCACCTAAGTTTGCACATAGCAGAGTCACTGTCTTTAGAACGCATGTTAACGATTGAAGCTGTCGGCAATAGAGTTTTCTGTGACAGTTTTCCCGTTATACACATTTTCTTTTAGACGAATAAATCCTTTTAATCGTTTTCCATAATCATTTCGGGCGTTTTTTTCTCAACGACGTCTAATAAATCTGCTTTCCGCTGAGTCTTAGATTAATCTGGTTATACGGTTTGGGAGCTATCTATAGACCAGCCAGTGTTCATTAACACTTGATCGTCTAGTTTTAATAGTCTCTTTCACTCTTTCTTTATGTCACCGGTCATCCAAGGACAATAGAATCCACGTACGTTTTCCATCAGTGCAGCGTGACAGTTTCAGTCGAAACAACCATAGATCTCAAGTTTGACCTCTGCTCGTTAGACTTACTCAAAGTCCTTCGCCCATTCACTATATCCGGTCTAGGACTCCCGCTCGGTTTTTCTGTTCTCCTGTATTTTTGAGCTCGACTTTGTGGCAAATCTAACTACTAGTATGCTTTCAACGGGGAGTTGGTGAGTTGTACAAAACTTAGTTCTCTCAACATAAAATTAAAATCTGATCTGGCATTTTCTGTAGAGTTGCCATATAACAAAAGGCTAACAAGTTTTATTCAAAGTTTTATGTAGTAGAAAATTTAGACAACCTTTAAGACAAAGGAAGACCGTTAACAAACTCATTTTGGAACAAAAACTGCCTTCTACAGCCCGCAATCTTTTCGTTACCACACCTAAAACATCTACATTTTATCTCAAACTGAAAATCCACAAACCTAACAATCCCGGTCGCACGATCCTTTCTGCCTGCAGTTGCCCAACAGAACTTATTTCCAGCTTTCTAGACAAAAAATGGCTCCTTTCGTTAAATCTCTGCCAACCTGTATAAAGGACACGAATCATGCGCTTAACATTTTAAAACAGTTTAGTTTTCCAGGCAACAACAAATTCTTCTTTACCATGGACATCACCTCTCTATATACCGTTATTCCAAACAATTAAGGGCTTTTGGCACTTTTAAAAGTACCAAAGAAGAATTGGAACGATTTATCGGTTTTGTCAACTCTTTCCATCCGGCCCTTAAATTCACATGGGAAATCTCTGAAATTTCAGTCACTTTTCTCGATATCAACATTTCTGCCCTAGACAATAATTTGGCAACCAGTGTTCATTACAAACCCAGAGATTAGCACAATTAATTACTGTACTCATGTTCCCACCCATCTCATGTCAAAGACTCAATTCCGTCCTCCCAATTTCTCAGACTCCGTAGACTCTGCAGCGATGATTTAGACTTCAACTCCAAATGCGATGAAATGTCTAATTTCTTTTCCGAACGCGGCTATCCTGACATCTTATCTAAAGCACTCCATCGTGTCCAAAACGTTAATAGAGAATCCGCTTTAGAACCATCAGCCTCAAACAATAATGAAGAACGAATTTCTTTCACAGTTACTTTCCACCGTAATAATTTGGCCACTAGAAACGTGGTCCTCAGAAACTTTAAAATTCTACAGTCAGATCCAGAAACAGCACCAATTTTCCCTGATTCGTCACTCGTCTCATTCAAACGCGCTCGAAAGGCTGAGAAATTCACTTGTCAGAAGTTCACTTCCTTCTAACCTAGAATTGGGGACTTTCAATTGCTCTCGTAAACGCTGCAACACATGTCCGTTCATTAATTCTAAAACACACATTCAAGGACCCAAAGGATCATACCAAGTAAATAACCAGTTCGACTGCACAACCTCCAATATCATTTATTGCATCACCTGTACTCTCTGCAACAAACTCTACATTGGAGAATTTGGCCGTAAATTAGGTGACCGCTTTCGCGAAAATTTACGTGATGTTAAAAACAAAGAATCAGACCTGTCTAAACCCGTGGCTAGATATTTCAGTCTCCCGGGCCATTCACACGAACATATGGAAATTTGTGGAATTAACTTACACTTTGGAACAGTGAAACTCGAAAAAGGGAAGAACAGAGACTCATTTTGAAACTCGGGACCTTGCCTCCAAACGGAATCAATGAACGATTTTCATTCGCTTAATTTCAAACATAGTTTTGACCAATTAGGTGCTACTAATTTCAACCAATGGCAAAACTTAACTTTTCGAAGGGCTAACGCTCGAAACGTCAGCTGAACACCATATCCCACAGGGGAAAAGCATACCATATCAACCTTTGTTGATCAAACCCATATCCAGTGTACTCGCCCACGCAGAAAAAACAGTTTTTCAAACTAGTCTCCAGTGTTTATCCAACGTACAGCGACAACCAATTCCCCACCATGTCGAACCTTAACAAGTTCATCGAGGACTTACGCCAGGACTTTGTAAGTTATCTTCAACCTTTTCTAATATAAGTAGCAAACTTGCATTTAGTTTAGCCACCCTATCAATTTTATCGGCCGCTGCCTTAATTTCAAAGTAATTCCAAAAGGTTTGTCGGACTAATTTCCACGCATCCAATTTTTCTATTTCATGTAACCGCTACTTTCAAGACATCGATCAGGCCTGTAACACTTTTTTCAAGAAACGTCAATTTACGTCCGTCGACCTCTTTGTTAAAAAATGCCGTGTAAAAATCCAAAAACTCAATTTTAACAAAAATCTCAAATTTTCAAATCTTTCTAACGAAGAATGGACTGTCCACCAAAATCTTGTGTGACGGAAGAAGGTCGCCCACAGTTCAACCCTCGTCCAGGCCGGGGATTGAACCCGGAACCTTCTGGTTGACAGGCAGAGATCTTACCAACTGCGCTAACTTCGCACACATACCATGCCTCCTATGTAGGTGAAACACGTGATGTGAATGATGACGATCCTATTATTTATTATGGTGGAAGTATAAAAGGTTCAGAGGATGAGTAAGAAACAACAGTTTCATTTTTATCTCATTCTTCATAAAATAAAATAGAATGGGTTACAGTATGTCAATGGAAGATTCAATGAAGGCAGCACGATTAAGATGTGCCTGGACCACAAGATTTCACATAGACCAAGACCATATCATGTTAACTTCGTTAGCTGACATAGTGTTGCTGCCATCGCTGTCACAGTGCTATCTAGGCCACTGCTATCATAGCACGGTTAAGTACATCGCTGTTACAATACTGTTACTACCACCGATGTCACACTTATGGCAATTGTCATCGCTGTGACATAAGGATGGAGTGTAAACCTCAACCGCTGTGCCACTGCTGTGGGATTCTTCCTGTGTTGTGTGTAAGTTGAGTCATCGATCATGTACTTTTAGGTAACTGTAGGGGTTGAAGTATAATAATAATGAGTTTTATTGATAACTTGATTGGCAATAAAATTGAAAAACTAAAGTTTACATGTCTTAAAAATCTACAGATCTATATTATAGTAAAATACTCAAATTGAAGAATCTCTCGTGGCTGCTATAATGGGCTATTAAAATGCGTCCAATTTATTTTCACAGATAATTAGAAAGAAGAATATCCTATTAATTCTGATCTTTCATTTTTCTAGAGCCGAATTATATGGAGTTTGTGCTGGGGCTACACCGACCTCTATACTAGAAATTCGCCGTTGGCCATCCGGGACTATTTACTTTTGCCGAGGTGGAACATCAGTATCGTCTGTGACGAAGAAAGATTCAGTTCGAAACCATCAAGGTTATCGCGAGCATTTCCTACTGAGACTGATGATGAAATAGATATGGCCTAAACTGTTAATGATTTATTCACTGGATAAGGAGATAAGGCTTTGTGGTCGTGCACTTGGATTGTTGCCGTAATGCAGGGCGATTTTGTCTGAGAAAGAATTATCGACAACTTATTTTAGCGATTTTAAGGATTTTTATTGAACATTGTCAAATGAAATAATATATTCAAGAACAGAACTAATTTTGGCGAGTACTTAATATTAGCAATTTTTTCAAAATCGCTAAAATCGATAACATTAGTAGCCGCTAAAAATAGTATGACAAAGCTTCAACCTGTTCATCAGACATATTTGCTCCTTGGCTCCTAGCAATAATTTGAAAATGCTCAGGCCATCGAAGATCAGCACAGGATAAAGTCATATAGCAGGTTGGAATGACATGTTACTTGACCTTAGCCACACTTTATACATATACACAGTGGAGTGGAAAGCCTGAAATTGTTCTCATGAACAAATAAGCTTGATCTTTGTAAATAAGATTTTGCAACCTTTCTCTGTCTGGGCTTATTGATGAGGCTGTCGGAGGCTGTCCACAAATTTTCTTCATTGTAATGTGAATGTTGTTCGATACTTTCTTTTGTTCAATAATGATTCTGCAAGAAACAAGTTACTACAATGTAAAAGGCGTGCATTGAAGTACTTTGCTGATATAAGTTTAAAATCTCTTCAGGCTGTGAAACCAACTCTGCTCTTTGGAAATAAACTTGGGAATGCCAGCTGTAATAAGTAATTGTAATAATTGCGTTCGAACAAACTAATAATATAAAAACTGCAATAAATATGACCGAACAGGTTGTTACACACACACACACACACACACACATACACACACACACACATACACACAAACAGAGTACACACAAGTTGATTAGAAAAACAAAGGTATAATTAAAAAATCAGTATCATTAAGTTACTCGTAATAGCTTTTGTACCATACAGATGAAAATATTTAAGACTTACAAGCACTCACACGAGTTGTTGGTTCAAAATTCCTCAGCTGAGTCTGACCTGCAATCGAATGCCGAGACCCATAGTCCTTTCACACGGTCAAACCCTGTTGATATTTAAGAAGCACGCGATCGACCATTTTAGTTCCATTTAACGAATTATCACGTTGCCTTGTTCTAATTTACTCCTTAAATAGCTTACGCAAATAACAGGTGGGTATAAGACTAAATTTTGCCTTGTGCAAGTGTAAATAAGTGTTAAATTTATGCTATTTGTGCGAGTGCTATATGTAGAATTTACAACGGCTACATTTAACATCTTTTTAAATCCTTTTATAAGCGGAGAGGTTTGTTGTGACATGCAAAACGAACAGACTCACGGTCACGTTCCAAACCAGCATACCTTGCAGGCATTGTTGTTCTTCCCGTGTGCTAGTGGCGGAATAGTTATTCGCTAGGCCCAATCACGTGATCAGTGCCCTGCACATGGCTCGGAATGTAAAAGGTGTGACAAAACCAACCACTGGGCATGAGTGTGTCACTCAAAGCCCCAGCGAGAAGCACATAGCCGACATCGAGAAAATCCTAGAGGACGCACGCGGTCTAGAACCAGAGATCGACAAAATCAGAAAGTCACATACCACCAGAGATCTGAGCGACCAGTTCGAAGCAATCACATTTGGATCTATCTCAGTGAATCCTATTGAACCAGCCAGAGATGAAGCGTTTGCAACTGTTCTGGCTGGTCATGGGTTTGTTGGCTCCGCGGTTTTGCTCATTTTCCTGCTTTCCTACTCGTCTACTGGTGCGTTATACTTCAGGGGGACCATGTCTAAGCACCCGAAGATCAACATCTATGCGTTTTGATATCGAAATCTCCAAACCTAACGCCACAAATCCAGGACTTACTTGTTGGTCTGTTCAAACTCTGTGTTCCGGCTTCTGGATTAGTTCATGTACGTACAGTGGGACAGATTCCAACCTTAATGGGCTATTGTCATCACTGGTCGTTTGGAATGAATGCTTTTTCACTCGCGGCATTCCTGCCTGGTTGTGCCTGCCTTTCAACAATGGAACCGATTCCGACCTCAGTGGGCTATTGTCATCACTAGTCGTCTTGGATGAATGCCATGTCACTCGCGGCATTCCTGTTTTGTCGTGCCTGTCCCTCAACAATAGCCAAGAGTGTCAGCGCTCACCCAAGGTCAAACGCACCAAACAACGTTGCATCTATTATGCTTACTCGTTATCGGCATTTCACTGCATATTGGAAGATGACTTTGTTTTTAAACTAAACCCCGGTCCTACACAAAATGAATGCAAACAGATCAGTCCTATTGTTCGCGCAGAAAGCGTGCTCCATTGTCTACACGAACAAGAAACCCTTCAAATATTGTGACCATTGACACAAATGGCCTCAACATGTTTCTGTCAACAGTTAACCTCTGAGTGGAACGTTACATTTGGGACACAGCGTATAAACTGGATTATTGTATACCGGCCACCATATTCAGAGACGCACCCTGTCACGAGCAGTGTCTTCTTTACGGAATTTGCACAATTCCTGGAGTCAGCGGTCCTTTGCACTGACCACCTTGTAATCTCCGGTGATTTTAACATCCATATGGATGTGCCTGACCACTCAGATGCCATC
>JAOBRH011211264.1:0-12668 GCA_027575125.1 Umimayanthus parasiticus | reverse complement strand
TTATGAAAGTGATTTATAACTTAAAATCATATAAGTACTAATGACTACAATGCTAAATAATAAAAATAACTAAATCTAATAACTTGAGCCAACTAACATTATGTCAATATTAAATGGTTTTCAAAATGTTTTTCAAGATTTTGAAGGTCTTCGCAGTAAGTATCTAGTTAGTTTGAGAAGATTACCATCAGCTAGCTACTATATGCAACTGTGTTTTTTTTAATCAGTGTTTTGAAGATGTGAGGCTCCAAGACTTTATTGTGGAGTTGATCCAATTGTTTCTGTATTTTCCCTTATAGAAATTGCCTCTGATGGACTGAAGGGCCGTGTATTTGAAGTGTCACTTGCTGACCTTCAAAATGATGAAATAGCCTTTAGGAAGTTCAAGCTGATCTGTGAGGAAATCCAAGGGAAGAACTGTCTGACCAACTTCCACGGCATGGATATGACAACTGACAAGCTGAGGTCCTTGGTTAAGAAGTGGCAGGTTAGTAATTGGTTGACACAATAACTACCATCAATAAGTTTGGCACTTTGTTTCACCACAGTGTCTGACAGCAATACTAAGCTGTTCAACCACAATGTTGTCTCTTGACAGACTTTTGATGGATGTAAAAGTGTAGAGTAGAGATCCCAGTCTTTTGGTATATATAAAAATTATTGAACATTGCAAAGCACTTTAGACATGGTACAAAAAGTACTGCAATTTATATATTTGCCTTTTTATGCAGACCCTGATTGAGGCTGCAGTTGATGTGAAGTCAACAGACGGCTACCTCATGAGAATGTTTTGTATTGGGTTCACAAAGAAGAGACAGAACCAGGTGAAGAAAACCTGTTATGCCAAGCACAGCCAGGTCAAAGCCATCCGTAAGAAAATGGTTGACATTATCACAAGGGAAGTTACCACCAATGATCTCAAGGAAATTGTGAACAAGCTGTAAGTACATGTAGCTACTAAGGTAGCTTTCCATATGTCTGGTCAAACTGGTCTGACCAGTCAATCTTAAATGGAATGCACAAGTTCTCAGAACTGCCCTGCTCATGGCTCAGAGCTTCTCAGTTATCCCGCATGCAGGAATTTTGAGAGTTGTGATAGGAAAAAATTAATGCATGTGCCTTGGACGCTTCCATGGCCAGAACCAGTTCTTTACAACCGGTTAGAATGGGCAAATGGAGAGTGACCCAAGACTCCATGGCAAGATTTAATTTAGTGGAGTATTTGTTGTTCACGTACTGGTAGTACATGGCAGGATGTCTCCACAGATTTTTTTCCTTCAGACTTGCTAAGTCCAACCAAGGATAAAATGATTCAGTAACAAAGTTTGTAAGAATTGACAATAAAGCAATATTTAGCCAATTTGACAACCATACAGTCCAAAACTTTACATGACTGAATGGAAGTGCCCTGCCAGCTTTAGCTGGTTAGGACACTGGTTTTGCACGTTACATAATGGGCTGAAAAAATGGAATTGAATAACCCTTGCAAAAAACCAGTATTAAATTACATAAATAGTGGAGTCAGACAATTATCTTTATTGTTGTATTGTTGAATTGATAACAGCTTCAGCAACATCCAAATGTCAGTAAAGAACCAGTGATTCATAGGTCTGGTTTGAGTTTATTTTTAGTTTAAATTCTTGATGGTATTTTTGCATGTTTATATTTTTACATTGTGAACATGTAAGTGCACCTTAATTTCCAGTGATTGTGTAGTGACCAGCATTATCAATGAAAAGGCACACACAACGAAACAGAAAACTTTCACTAAAATTTTGAAAGTGAATATCTTGTTGGACAGGTTTGGAATGTATGAAAGAGTTGCTGCATGGTCATCAAAGAATATGCCTACTGCATGGCATGACCTTATAAGGAAGCAAGAACAAAGAAAAAGCGAAAACAAGAGGGTACTATGAAACACAATTTTAGTCATGCTTGGACAAATTAGCATATATATGGCTTCAGCATGAGCAAGATTGCGTTCTGGGCTGAAAGGGTTTACTGTATTTTCTCGTGTATAAGTCGACCCTTTAAGACCAAATTTGTAGCCTAAAAATTGCACCTCAACTAATACACGAGCGAAATTTTAAAAAAAACAACCAAATATTGAAAAAGAAAATATCAATCACTTCTTCTTTTATTACTGTTTCTTGTCCTTGATTCCTTCTATTTTGTTTTGTATCATCAATCATGGGGGTCGACTTATACATGAGCTTTCAAAAATATTGTTGTTTTTGGCTCGAAAAACGGGGGTCGACTTATACATGAATCGACTTATACACGAGAAAATACGGTAAAAACTATTGTTCCAGATGATAATAATTTTTTCTTTTGCAAACTTATCAAACATCATTGTTGCAAACACTGTCGCAGTAACTTCTTTTATCTGCTTGTGCTGCAGGATCCCGGACAGTATTGGCAAGGATATTGAGAAGGCGTGCCAGTCTATCTACCCATTACATGATGTATATATCCGCAAGGTGAAAGTGCTGAAGAAGCCCAAATTTGACAGTAAGTTTCTCTGTATGCTTCAGTCCAAGCTGATTGATTGTGGTGGTGAAGTAAAAAGCAAATACAAGTAGACATGTATACAGGTCATGATAATTTTTTCCCTGATATATCATTGTCATTGTGTTTTTAAGTACAGTAGGAGGCCTACTTTTGCATCTGTCCAACCTGCATAATAAGTATGTAAGCAAGCCAAATTGTAGTCAGCATTCAGATTACATTAGTTCATCAGATACTACAGTCAAAGGCTTGTTTTGACAACTGCTGCTGTTATGTCAACTGGTCAACATAAAAATACCGTCTCACCCAAACTTGTCCAAAGATCACAGCATCATTTTTTAAGCAACTTTATTGGGTACTTGAGTACAATTACAGATTACAAGTTCTTCATAACAAAACACAAAGTACCAAGTGCAAATGGGACACGAGATCCCATGCAAAGTGCAGCCCTAAATTAATATGGAAATATACTTAAGGCCAGACCAATTTAATTTCGGGGAGCACGGATTTTTTTCCAAATTTGAAGGGTCGGTCAGTCGGAAAAAAGGAAAATAAAAAAAAATCCCCAATTTTTTGCATTGGCTTTGATTATCAATAAAAACTTTCTTTGGGCAATTGGGGCAAACCCTGCATCTATAGCAACTTTTCAAAGTTTGCAATTAAAAAGTGTGTTAGTATGTTGAAATTAACGTAGTCAACTTTATCACAAAAATATATTTGTGCAAGATTCATAAAGTATTTCTATTTTTACAGGAAAGAAACTGCAACAATATTTTTGTGTAATAAAATGATGTGACTGGAGTGCCGGACAGACAAAACGTGTTAAATCAAGCGTGTAACCACAAACGCACGTATTTATTTTAGATTTCTTTGTGAAAACAGTTGGATTCTTCGACAAAATTATTTGATCATACCCCTTTTTTCTAATAAGAAAGAATTATTATTATTGTTCATGTGAAATTGCAGCCACGCATGCAGGCTTTGCATTGGTCACGTCCAGGTTGGGATGGCAACTAAAATATTTGTTTTGATTCTACACGTGACATGCAATCAGTGCCAGTAGAGCTTGAAATCGTTTTCAGATGCAGCAATTCATCCATGGGAAATGCACGTCCTTTACAATCCTGATGGAATTGTTTTAAATACTCTGTTATTCATTGTTTGTGGTTGATAAATTCAGCTCAGCTCTGCAATAGCAAATTCCAGTCAATATGTTGATCACACAATGCCGCTCTGTTTATCCTGACTTTAACATGCATACGCTTGCAGGCAGTGTTGATCCCGATAATTTTAGAAATATCTTTAATGTCGCTATAAATGAAGCCTGCCGTGTTTCGTTCCCTAATCAAACACTTTTGCAGGTTGAAAAGTATATGAAAAATGGGCAACCTTCCTTCCAATGCAATACTTAGATATGTTTTAAATTTTAGCGAATGGAAGTGGTTGTACTTTATCAATTGTTTGAATATGATTGTGAAACATGAATTCAGTTATTTTAAAACATTAATATTATTTTATCTGTTTTCGCACTGAACAACTAGTTGCTAGAATTCTGTCAAATAAATATATCTGTCTACTTTTAATATACAAAACCGAGGGAACTGATTACGATCCGTGTCGAAAAAACATATCCATTACACATAGCAGTCTGTCTTGATGGCATGTGAAAACAAACAATTGCATTGACTAGCACTTCCGTTCATTGTTTCCATCAAAATAAAAGAGTGCTACATTACTGAAACATTGTTATATCAGAATAAACTCTTTATTTTATAGTTGCAAGCTTACAAATAATGTAAAACTTTACCAACAGCTGTTTTTATTAGCTTTGAACAGCATCAATCAGGCAATTAGTTAACTTTTTTTACATGCATATAAAAATTTTTGGGCCGTTTTTTATTTTTTTCTGCTTTCTGCAAAAACAGGGTTGGTCGGATCCGTGCTCCCGGAAATTAAATTGGTCTGGCCTAATTAATATGGTAGAGTTACTTACAATGATCAGAAAAATTTCAACCATACCTTGTAGAAGCTTAATAAATTTAAATTAATGGAATCATTGAAACCTGTCTAACCGCTTGTCTTTTTGTCTTTTGGAAACGTTTCACAAATCAACAGATACGCTTTGTTACGGTAACTTGTAATCATTGCAAGAATCTCTACAAAATATAATGAAAGAAAGATTAGAGAAGATATTCTTGTTGTCTGCTTCTCCCCATACCCTATCTCTTCTCCTTTTAAAAATCCGCCCATGATAGCCCGAAAACTCGTTAATAAAGTAGATTGAGAAACGTAAATTGACACTAAATATTTAGAAAGAAAATTACACAATTTATATGCCATAAGTTGTCAACCAAAATGGTATAATAATGGACTCAGAATGCAGGAAAAGTCATTAGAGAGCACTGAGATTTTCAAAATTTTCTGGGGAAGGGGGGGCATACCCTGTACCCCCCTAGCATCTCGCGCCTTTGGCACTCACTATTTCACTCTAAACATTTTATGTTTCTGAACCCCCTTCAATGAAACCCAGCTACGGGACTGCTAATGCTACAACTGACATAAAAAACTAGAGCCTAATAAATGCTTAGATTCTACAAAACATTTCCTCCATAAGATACAGGGTTCAAAATAACATTCAGAAATTTTTTTTATGATTTTGTAGGCTGTTTTATGTAGCACAACAATATTTGCCAGCTGTTTACCAGGCAGTACCGCTAAAAGGCATATATTTGGTTGTGTGTGTGGGGACAGGGGTAATTAAGTTAGACAACAGTCTGCAATTCAATTTTTTTTATGTTGTGTAACTGGGGGTTGTCACCATTTAATTCAAATTAAATTAGTTGAATAGAGAGCAACTTTTAAATCATTCTATGTTACATTCTGAAAACTCACAGCTCTAGATACAAATAATGTAAACCAAAATAATTCCTACTTGTCAGCAAGTTCAAACTTCATGCCATTAAAACAACAATGTTTGAAGATTAGTGATACTCTAAAATGTTTACTTGATCTATGTACATATGGCTACAGAGTACATAAAGTTGTAATTTAATTTGTACTTGCAAGCCTATCTCTGAGAGGCATGTGATCAGATGCACACACCTTGGCACATGCCTGAAAGAGACCTAGGCGTGTGATGAGAGACGATTTGAAAGTTGTTTATTTAAAATACATACTCTTATTAATAAATACTGCTCATGAATAAACAAGATTTTATGTCCTAACAGATAGTCAACATTTCTCTTGTACTTTACAAGTATAAATATATTATTGTGCTTACAGTATCTACTCTAGTATATTCTAGATTCTCACACAAGCTTCCCTCAAAGGCAAGAGGAGCTGATAGCATTGTTGAGCTAAGTGACTATGAGGATAGCGAAGATGAAGGCAACAGTTCTGATGAAGAAAGTGGCGAACATGGAACAGTCAGATTATACATTTATAGCAGGACACAGACACTGTTTTATTGATACTATTTTAATACCTTGTAATTTGAATTTATCTGAAAGCACTCTAGTTTAAAATTGTTGATAGCTTTTTTTTATCAATTTTATTTCTAAAAATTATTCTGTAGGTAATGATTCGTGTTTATATATATTTCCAGGTATATTAAATTTTGTATTTGATTGTATCTGCAAGGCCAAAACTCACATAGAAAATTTGCCAATTTTTACGATAACTTTCTCCTTTTTAGTAGGATGTATTTTCCCTGAAGAATAAAAGAACGTTAGGTATAGTTTCTTCATTCTGTTTTGCTATTTTCATGTCATGCACTCGTAAAAACATGCTATTTTTCAAAAACATCAGTTTGCAGTGTGTCACGCTCACATGGAGATTTGTATACTCCAGACATTTTGGCACAGGAATGTAGCTGGTGATTGGCTGGGAAATAAATGACCTTTTCAACGTGTCTGAATGATTATTTCTCGATGTCGAGTCTGAAGCAAATTTTTCATGTAACCATTTCAATTTTACTGAAATTTAATCATATTAATTAGCAAGACAATCACTTTTTTCAGTGTTAGTCTTTCAAAACTACATGTTTGGGATTAGAACAAGTTTAAAACTTGCCTGAAAAGTTCTAAACTTTTAATTGTCAAAAAGGAGCAGTGAGGAGTGTTGTTGAAACCGAAAATCAAATTGCATGCCCAAGAAGGCTGGAGGCATGTGATGGGCCACATGCCTGCTGTTTTTCTCAGAGATAGGCTTGTACTTGATGTAGTCAAATAGCCAACAAGGTTATAAATCTGCCAGCTATTGCCGGCTACTGATGGCTATTTTGAACACCACTCAAACTGAACAGTAACCTTAAGCTTACACAAGCTACTATAGAGCAGACATGTTTTCTACACAAACTGCAATGAGTAACACAGATTCTTAAACTTCTGAGCACAAACTTGTTCTCGCAGAATATCCTCTCTTTCCTTGTCCTCGCCATCAACATCACTACTGTGTACTGCTCCTCCCTCCTCACCACCTGCAGGAACACATTCACAAACATATAACTAAGTGTTCCTCTTTCATGAAACTAACAAGAAATTAATAAAACTACTCTAGACAGTCAAGTTATAATGATGAGAATTTCAATTAAACTACTTCCATTTCTTCTGTGCATACTTAATATTAACTTTAAAAGATAAATATTAATGGTTATAGTAAACTAATGAAAAGTGATTTCATTGCCTATCAGAAATTTGAGTAAATATGCCAATCTTTTCTTAATTATTATGATCAACTAGCAATATAAAAAATCAATACAAAGTATCCCGACTGGTTCCATTACTCACATACAAGTAATATAACAGACTATCCATTGTGCCCCTTGTACAGAAAACATAAAAATGGCAGAATCCTACTTTTAAAGAAGAAACTTTGAACCTTGCAAAATCAGCAAGACATGTCCTTATTGGATTTGTTTAATTTATTGTACATTACATTTTCCTTACAAGTGCTGATTTACTGTAAATTAAACTGTTTTTAATTAGGTATTGGTTTCCAAGTGTCGTCAGATCACTCTATTGTTATCCCTTTTAACATAAAGAAAATATATTTATATTAAGTTTTGGAAATTCAAGTCTGTAGAATATTTAATACAACTTAGTATTAAATGCTGGAATTTGTAAATTCAGACCACTTCTATCTGATTCTTGCAACATTTAAATGTAACTTATGATAAATATATTGTAAATTTTATAGTTTGCTAAACAGGGTTTTTGAAGTTTGTGATAGTTTATCCCTAAACTACTGAAACATCACTAATAACATTGAATTTCATCGATTCCACACAGTCAGGAAAATGGTGTTTGACAAACAGGTTTAGCAGTAGGAGTTTTACTGTCAATAAACTATCAGTGGTACACTTCTGGGGTTGAGTTATAATCACCAGTGTTACTTCACAAATGCATATAAACCAACCGGTTACAAGAACATAAGAAAACTAACATAAATTTCTAAATAATAACTAAATTTTTTGCCACACCTGGTAACTGTGTATTGTTCTCAACAATCACGCAACAGTGGTACATTATCATAAGTACTCAATAAAAACACACTATTCATAAGTAAATCTAGTAAATATTGATAATATGTGAATCTGGCAAAATAACCACTCTCAATGGTGTTCAATAAAAGAAAACTACTTCAATAACACACAATCATAGACATAAAACCATTTTCAGAGAACTTGCTTCCTTTCCATTAGATAAATTAGCATAACTACTTTAGAGCTGAGATTATGCCAACTGCATTTTTTTATATTTTGAATACGAGTCAGAGGCATCTTCAAACAATCGTTTACAACAGCCAACATCCACAGAAGCAAACATAATTTTGTTTTAATAAAATACTAAGTATTAAACAAATCCAATTTTCAGCTTATAAGTTTAAGAGTCCACACCAAACCCCAAGCGCTGCGTCTAATAGATGAAAATCAACAAACAATGATTGGAAATTGACAAGTGCTTTTTATATCATTGGCCAGTGTGAAACAGTAATCTCATGGAATAAATTCCATCAATACTGTATGAAGGAAGTATCCAAACTTTACAAGAGTTATTGGTGGCTAAGACAAATTCATCTGTATAGAGAACCAATCAAGCTTGCCATCCCTCACCTAAGTAATAGTCCCTTTACCTCCTACAAAACACAACCACAAATCACAATAAGATACAACTCTAACCTTTGCTGCACTGGTATGGATTATAAAAAGGGGGGAAATTTGGATCATAATTTACACTTGGATAGGAGGCTCCAAATCCCATGCTCACAAGGTTGGCCATTCTGAAAGCCTTTCAGAAATGGTTTAGTGTTCAAAGCTTACAGAATAATTATAATGAACAGAGCTTCCTAATTGATTGATTAAGCTTTGAGAACTTCTTGTTAGCAGAAATCTACCAGATAAGCAACAATAATAACCCAGTTCCATTGATCTTATTGGACAGCTCCAAATCGATCACATCATTTTAATCTCATTTTCATTCAGTGCTGAGATTTTCCAATTAATTATTAAATAAATTACTACAGTTGTATCATTGCCTGATAAGATTAAGTTATCTCTTCTGTCAGTCTCAAAAATGTTTGCCAATATGGCAGAGTCAACCCTGCTTGTATTGAAACAAATATGATTCAAACTGTAACTAACATAATAATATATTATGCATATATATTTTATACACA
The DNA here is from genome assembly GCA_027575125.1 of Umimayanthus parasiticus. Classification (NCBI taxonomy): domain Eukaryota; kingdom Metazoa; phylum Cnidaria; class Anthozoa; order Zoantharia; family Parazoanthidae; genus Umimayanthus; species Umimayanthus parasiticus. The sequence goes on along the minus strand of JAOBRH011211264.1, from coordinate 3,485 downwards.
TTATTAACTAATATCGACGAACAATGAAATATTACAGACATGGTTTTTTCTTTTGATCCAAGGATTATATTTCTCATAAAGTTGAGGATATTCAGCTTATTAATCATTAATTACAAACAGTCCTTTGCTCTGGCATTGAAATTATCACCAAAATTATAAATAATTAAAAAGTTGATATACACAAAAAAACATTAATTTTGTGAAATTTGAAGAATTACAAGCCTTCAAATATGCATTATAGCCCAATATTTTGAAACAGACAGATTAGTTGTTCAGTTCAAATTACTAAATAATTACCAATTAGGGTGATTTATATGCAAAGTAGTGCACAGTAGAAAGACTTTGAACATGATATTTTATTTCTTAAGCAAGCACAATTATCCAGCCAAAGATCTTGAAATAAGGAAGTCAAATTTGTTTGATGTATTACAACAGATGCATTGGTTCCTTTTTCTCTATTTACCACCAGTAGCAATGGTCAGATCTGATCACAAACTATTTTAGTTGTTTATATGGTAGGCAACTGATTTACCTGACTGAGTGTGCAGTTGTTTGGAACAATGCTTTGTTCCAGGCAACATGCATTATAGTTGTTTGTACTGTGGGCAACTTATTTACATCCCGGGGTAGGCAATCAAATGTTCAGTAATTGAACAAAATTGAACACAATTTAACGATTAAGTTCGATTATGTTCAGCAATTGAACAAAATAAAACATAAACTTTTCTGTGAGTACGATTACCGAACCTAATCCTTCGATTTTGTTTGATGTATTCCATTTGTTTGTTTTTAAACACTACCTAGAACAATGAAATCATGCCAGTCGCATTTCTGCCTTCATTGATAAAATTAACACAATAAATTCACCGGATATTCGGGACAGGGGCAGAACTATTTAAAACCCAACCTGCGAGGATGAAGTAAACTAAACGTGCTTTTACAATTATGGGTTCGGTAATCAAACTTTCGAAAAATTTTCAGTGAATACAATTTTGTTCAATTGCTGAACATAATTGAATATAATCGCTCAATTTTGTTTGATTAAGTTTGATTATAAATTTGTTCAGTTATGTTCGATTGGCTACCCCAGGTTTACATGCATAGTAGCTACATGTACAGTGGTAGTTTGGAACAGTGTCTTGTGTTGACAAACATTTCCCATCAGTTGATAAAAATCTGTCTGACAGATTACTGTGTGTCCAAACTTGGAAACTGTTACTAAAACCTGACAAAATACAGAAAATATACATGTCCACTGCAGGAAAAGGTGCAAACAAAATTCGTAAATCAGATATCTCCACTGGTCTAAAAAACTCTCCCAGAGAGATGGTTTGCTCTTGTGTTACAGACATTAACATGGATGTAGCAGAAATTAGAGTAGCCAGTACACTGGTATATTGTAGTGCACAGTGTTCAAAGCCGGAGATTGCCGGCAGTTTTGGGACCTTGCCAGTGATGTTTGTTTTCACAGTATAACTTAAGATAAGGTACTGGTGAAATTGTTTTCACTAAGTCAGGCCCAGTGGAACTGGTCCAGACCAACTTTTGAGCTTGGTCACATATATCTTTTTTTCATTTTAAAAACATTATGAACTTTCTAAAATTAAAAGTGATTACAAAAATATGGCGACTTCTTCTAACAGGAAAAATAGCGACAAATTCGTGACAGTGGCATTCAACCTACACACTTTGGATAGCAACACTTGATTTTGAAATTATTAATATTTCATCAGCAACAGAAAGCAGATATTCATTATCAGTGAAAAACATTGTGCAACTTTCATTTTAAGTCCTCCAAACAAAAGTCATGGGACATATTGTGGATGCTACACCAAGAATAGGGTTCTGAGTTAACGATTACATTTTAGTAATTATACTTCACATCAAACTCTTTACTTGACCGAGAACTGAACTTCAAATCAAATTCGGAATTGATAGAATTGTTTTCTTTTAAACATTGTAGTCGAAAATGAATAATCTCTTAGTTAAATTCCGAGTACAAGCAGTTTGATGGAGAAAAGGAATATTATAATAATTATTTCAGTGCAGCATAGAAATGTTACAAACATGGGCTTCAAACCGCCAAAACATTTGCAATTTGCATTTGAAAACCAATTACTTGAATATATCCATTACTGTACTGAAAAAATGTCAATTTGCTGCTAAACACATGCAAATTTTCACTGTAAGTTTGGGTTCCTTTTTTTGTTAATTCTCTCTGAATGTGTCAATTGTGCATTTTAGAGAAGCTAAATTTTAAAATTTTCCGGGACAGCATGCCCCTGGCAGGGCTCGAAGCTAACTAAGCTTTTTCTGATAGTTGCCCATGGATACTAACATATTGGTTGTCCCACCCAAGAATCACTTGTCCTGGCATCAAAGCAACATGTCCATTGAGGGGCCAGCATCCTGGCTACATTACAGTAGCGTGATCAAAATGAATTATTCTCTGTTACTGTTGCTGCTCAACTTAATAACTGCAAAACATATCCAACTGAAGTTTGCGTGTTTGTAATATTATAGTATTTGCAATAGCATAACAAATTGTGAAGCAGAATGTTCTATCAAATGCATAAATTAAATCAATAGCTTTGGTTAACATAACAATACTGTAATTTGCATTGGAGTTATCCCTACATGTTGGCGAGTATCTTCAAATCTTCATAAGAAACTGTAAATCAAACTAAGTGCTGGCTGGCATTCTAAAATTCATCCAGAAGGTTTACAGTTTTATGAAAAAACATTGATTTTCGCATAAAACTATTCTGACTGTGAGTAGTGCATATAAATTTTATTACACGCTGTCCCAACAGAAAGAATCTAGCTGTCCCTTAGACAAACCAAGTACAAGATATAGTTCTCCTAAGCCAATTTTTGATTGTCTAGGACAAGGGGCATGGCTTATTTCGAGCCCTGCCCCGGACCCCCTATTTTAGCCAGACCAACTCTGAACTGCTTCTGCTGGGACTGTAAGTCCATTGTACCTGAACATCAAAACAATTTTGCTTCTAAATGGCACTTTGTTTTCATTTATTGTTGAGGTGAGGTCATGTCTGGTTTACTCAACACGTACCCATTTTAGAAACAGCTATGATGTACATTCTAATTGACTGAAACACACCTGTGTAATAGTGTTATAAATACACCACTTTACTGCTTGACAAACAGGTGGCAAAAATTTTGTGCTACATAAATTAACCTTCAAAATTAGGCATATTTCTAAACAGCATTTTCAACCCTGGTGCAGTTTTACAAATGGTCAACCAAGCTTCAAGAGCTTTACCTTTGGCAAAGGCATTATTTCTTATCTGTGGGATCCTAAACTTTCACGACCAACCCAGTTTCAACAGGGGAGGGGTACCATGATACTCAGTCAACTCCCAACCCCTCCGCCAGTATAGCTCAGTTCTGGACTTTCATGCAAGGTTGGTTAATGCTCTGTTATCTTGTTTCACGAAACTAAAAATCCAATATGTAAATATATA
>JAOBRH011210152.1:0-12670 GCA_027575125.1 Umimayanthus parasiticus | reverse complement strand
TGTAGGAAAGCTACCACTCTGAATGTCCGCCAAGACATTTTTTGCAAGCTAAATAGATAAGCTTTCACGTAGGACCAATTTCGTCAATGCTCCTGAAATGAGTATTAGCCCCCAAATTTTGGGTCCTAGGTGATGGACTAAAATGGCTGTGCAGAGGATCTTGGGAAATGGTCAATTTTTGAGGCATGCACATAAACCAAAATATGAGACACTTTCTTTCCTACCTTTGCGTCATTTTTTCTTTTTGGCTCGCTCACTTCTGACTGTTTCCCTCCTTTCTCTTTCGGCTTTTTTTCTTTATCTGCTGTTTCTGTCCATGCAAACAATGGTGATCTGGCTGATCTGGAAGCTGCTCTCACTTGAACTTTCTCAGTAGACTTTCCTGTTTTTTTTTTTTTGTGTGTTAATTTTTTAGGAATTTCTTTTTACCGTTGCTCTTGTCAATCGTGCGCTCTTGACCTCAACAAGGTATTTTGCAAAGGTTTGTGCAACACAAGCCTTTTTTTTATGTCAAAACTGACGATATCACAAGCACGTTTTTGTTTGCAAGACCCAATTTGGCTGTAGCAGAGTTAGATATTCTTGTACTAGCACTATGCTTTCAGCACAGACTGAAGTGACGAATCGAAATTGAAGACAAAAGCAGTCTTCCTAACTTCTTACACTATATATTTGGTAAGGGTTGGAGTTTTAAGTGCGTTTTATTTGAAAAACTAACTATTATTGATTGTATTTGATTAGATTAAAACTGTTTGGAAGTATTTGAGAACATTTTCTTATAGCGTGAATCCTCAGTGCTCACGAATTCTTTCCTATTGCTATTTTAGTGAACATCGATCACCTTCAGCAGATGTGTGATGAGGATATATCTGGCACTGCCATCGAAGCTCTAGTCCAAGAAGTGAAAACTGGGACCATACTTTCGAAGTTCGAGCCTGCTGTGTTGTTCTTTGGTTTGTCTCCGGACGTGAAATCTATGGTTTGGTTACATTATGACATCAAGAACAGCCAGTTTTTTCAGATGTTTTGGAAGGAAGCTGGTGCAAAGGCTTTGAAAACTGTCACCGAACGGCAGCCTCTCCAGATCCAACTCACCTTACAAGATGTAGTCGACCTTGTCTGGAATTCAGCCTACCCCAAGTTGACATCACTTCGGGATCAGTTTATCAATGGACAAATTACTCTGAAAGACGTTGACAGGTATTTCAAACCCTTCCTTGGTCGGTATGATGACCTTACTATCGAGATGAAGCGAATGTTTCCTGGGTCTGCAAAAGGCAGCAAATCTCGGGATATAAAGATCAAACAACGCCTCGATCAGCTGGAACAGTATCACAAGCTTCATCGCTGTATAAATGCAGCTCGAACGATTCTGGAGTTAAAGACCTTCATGGGTCTTACCGGGGATTTCGGAGTTGTTGAGGAATTGAAAAACCAGGTATTTTTTAATTTAATGAAGATTCGTATAAACGTATATAGTATGGATCACGAAACCTTCTAGTAGGAAGTGGCGTATTAATTGTCAACCATTGTGTTTCAATTTCAAAGTAAATTTTAGTTGTCTGTATTGTTCGTAATTATCAGCTATGTTAGACCCATCACTCCTGGAATTGCCAAATGATATATTGCTAAGATCTCATTACATGTCTCTAACATTTTTATATGTAGTCAGAGGAGAACGTTTTATCGCATCCTAGATAATTTGTTCACACAACCAATCAGCTCATTTGTATTGATACTGTAAGAAGAAAATATCTGTTCTTAAACTGCACAGTGAATTGTTAGTAGGTTGTTAATTATTAGCTCTCGGCTGTTTCCTTGTAGACCACGGAAGAGTTCAAGACGAAGCCTCTGAACAGCGTCAATGAGAAGTTTCTGCGTGCAGGACATGCGCTTTCCCAGTTATCAGAGCAGAAGATCGATTGCCTGGATACTGTGTTGAGATGTAAGAGATTGGTGGATTGGCTGAGGGAGACCATTCCCGGAGGTACGTTTTGTGGAAGCCTGATGAAACTATAAACAATTAATCGGTTGTAGACGGACGTTTTACTTATAACTTTTTACATACTGTAAAACTCCACGTAAGAGCTCCCTCAGTTATTAGTCCCCCGGTTTTTAGCCCCCATCCCAGTTAAAAGCTCCCTGTTACACCCCCAGTTGTAAGCCCCCTGGTTATAAACCCCCAGTAATATGCTCCCCGTTATACCTCCAATTATAAGTCCCGTGGTCATAAGCCCACCCTGGTTATAAACCCCCATGGTTATAAGCCCCTCGTCATAAGCCTCCACAGTTATAAGTTCCTCGGTTACAAGGCGCCCGTTATAAATCCCGCCGGTTATATCCCCCGTTCATAAGCACCCCGATGAAACCCCCTGGTTATACGGCCCGTATATATATATACTCATTTATCAGCTGACAAAAGTAATATTCTGGCTATAAGCACCCCCCGAATTTAGGCCCTTCCATATTTAGGCCCATGAAATGTGTCCCGGCTTTAAGTCCCCCTTTCTTTTTAAAAATGGTCCCTGTAAGTACCACAAGTTAGGAAGCTACAATTCAAATGGAGCTTGGAAAAAAGAATCTTATTAATATGAATAGATAAGAATAGGCCTTATGCATGATGACGTTTTGCTAATCAGTTTCCCCACCAAGCCTCACATTCAAAACGCAAATGTGTTCCCAGAGGACAGGAATTGAAGGAATACCAGCATGAAATGTGGAAAAAGCGTGCAAAAACTACATGGGAGCGAGGCGTGGTGGTGAAACTGATCAGCAAAACGTCATCATGCATAAGGCCCATTAGGCATTACATGAATTTTTAGTTGTTCAAGGTTGAAATAATCTTGTAAGATAAGAATACAAGGTAATAAGAGAATTGCAGCGGTTGCTGTATGTGGGTTGTTTTATGTTTTAAAAGGATTCTTTCACGGTTCTGCGCATGCTCGGGTTCTCAGAAATTTAATCTGTGTTCCGTCCCGGAACAAAGTCAATTTCTGAGGTTTTTACGCGGCGAAGTGTCGAAGGTGGATTTCATCTTAAAAATCTCTCTCTGCATTACACATCGGTGATCAGAAATCGTTTTGTTTGGATCACATTTTATCCCGGCGTTGGGTTTTAGTTTTATTTTACTGTTCCTTCGCTTAACCTTTCTAAAAGTTATAAATTTTGAAATGTGACTTATAAAGTCAAGAACAACCTGATCGTGAGTGACCCTTCGGAAAGGAAGTCAAATATCTTTCAAGAGTCACTACTGACAAAAGAAAAGCAACAAAGCACAAACCGTTGCTGATCTGAGCGACTTACCCTAAGGTCGACCAAGCTCAGAATAAATTTCCTGGGTGTATTTCCTTGGTTTCTGTTAGCTTTGTGGAGTGAACATCTTTGTTTCTGCGCTTCACTGATTTCTTACTCGTTGCTTACAGTAAAAGCAGAAGTCTTTGCAAAATATCAAAGTGGGAGCTGTCAAGATGGCCTAAAATTACAAAATACCGCTAAGCAACCACTATCCTTTATTTTTCTTACAAATATAAAACTGTTGACTCGAAAATGCATCATTTCAGAAGGTGATTGGAGTTTGTCATGGTTTGAGAAATCTGAATTTTAAATTTGGAAGGTCGATCGAGGTGTATTTCTTTTGTTTCTATTGGCTATGAAACAATGACTGTCATCGGAGCTCGCGCATGAGCAAAGCCGTGAAAGTGCCTTTTTAGAGGAATAGTTGAAACACACATAAGTAAACTCGGAAAAAAATCCGAGTTCCCAATGGGGTTTGAACCCATGACCTTCCGAATACCGGGCGGATGCTCTACCAACTGAGCTACAAGGACTATGAAGTAATAAGTACTCTTATTACTGCAATAATACTAATAAGACTCTTATTACTGTAATACTTATTAATACTAATGAGATTCTTATTACTGTAATAAGGGAAATGTTGTTCTTGTTGTTGCGTTCGACGTTAGGAGACCGCAATCCCAATCTGGAGCTGGATGGTCTCCCTGTGTTGTACAAACCAAGAAATTTTGAGATTTTTCGTTCGTGGACTGCCGTTTGGACGCCCCTCTTGTTTTTTGCAGGGGCCGGCCTCGTTTTCGAATCTGGCCGACCTCATGGTCGAATTTTGGTCGGACTCGTTTTCATGACTGTCCGTGGCTGTTGTACTTGGCAAGTAGCTGATATTGTCACGGTTTTATCTTGTCTTTGTTACAACTTGAATGGACGAAAGTTATCGAGTAACACTTTGTCAACACAAGCACCAAATGTCCTCAGTAACCTTACTTAATTTGTTTTTTAAAATCTGGTAGCTCTCTACAAGACTTCGAACAGTCTTGTTTACATTTTGAAAATCATCGGAGCGGAAACACAGCCAGAACTAGAGGTTAAAGGTTATCAAAATATTACTTTGTGTGGTGCGAGGTTTTAACCAATTAAATATACAATATTGCAAAATACTAAAACGATGGCGGTGCTCTGATTCAATGTAATGTAATACCTTTATTTATACACGGTTAAACTCTCAGTTACAATAATCCCGGAATAATATATGCATATACAATCAACTTAACACATCCATGCAAATAGATAAAAATTTAAAATATTTCAGTTGAATCAGTCATCTGATGAATTTCAACGCTGTTATCCTTACTGCTATTGTTGTAAATGACGGTATTGAAGAAGAGTGGGAAAAATGAAGGCGGACTAGCACACCAAATGCTTCTAGGCCAGTTATCTAGTGAAAAAAATCAATTTCTCAGCTATTTTTAAAAAGAGATCGAACGCACTACACTGATCTGTGATTACTTCTTGTTATTATTATTGTTGTTGTTGTTACTACACAGGTGCACAGGAGTTGAAAGTTCTGGTAGACCTTGCCATCATTTCTGCTGGAGAAACGGACATGGAGACGGACCGCATCACTTGTCTTCACACAAGTTGTTTGGGGTTTGCACCGCTCATCTTTGATCTGAAGGAGAATTTTGGTTTTGATGAACTGATGGAGAGATGTGAACCCGTGTGGAGCGCTGTTGAATCGGATCCAAACTTGCCACGAAAGCTGGTAGGGCGTTCTGTACAGTGACCGGTTGTCAGATGCTTGCTTGCTGAATATTCTTATTTCGGAATAGGATTATTTACTTGGACTCCTACAGTTTTTGATTTATATCAACGACTTCTTCACCTGTTTTAAATACTCAAAGGCGAGAATGTACGCTGGCGATACAACTATTTCAACTACCGGCGATACCGCCACCCAGGTGGAGATACTGATGAACACAGACCTAATCAGTATAAAGAGATGGCTAGAGTCCAATAAATTAACCGTCAATGTTACCAAAGCCGAATACATATTGATTGGCTCGAGCTGCAAATTAGAGAGCATTATTAGGCCTCCAAATTTAATGATGGATAACGATAAAATAGAGTAAAATCAGCAAATGTGTGGGGATTTACATTGATGAAACACTTGCTTAGAACCAACACGCTGAGTACATATGTATCTAAGAAGTCTCAAGATCTATCGGTGGGTTAAAGCAAGTACATCAATTCGCACCAACTAATACACTCATTACTATCTACAAAGCTCTTATACATCCTCTGTTTGACTATTGTGACGTTGTTTAGTCGAGCCTAAATGAAGGCTTGGCCAGCCGCCTACAAAAGTTACAGAATAGAGCAGTCCGTATCATAACTCAATTCAAGTTTCAAGTTTATTTCTTGATAATTTATGCATAATATTGATACACACGCACCCGCAAGTAGTAAAGCTAATCGAGGCGGGTTTGTATTTGCGTAAACTGAAAGAGTTTAAAAGATTCTCTTATATTCTCTCTGTCTCTTTATCTCTGTCTCTCACTCTCTATGTCTGTGTGTCTGTCTGTCTGTCTCACACTGGGTAAAAAGTCTGTCTGTCTGTCTGTCTATCTATCTATTTACTATCTATCTGTCTATCTGTGTCAGCCTGTTTCTGTCTGCCTGTCTCATTCTGAGTTTAAATAAAAGATATACATTCATTTTCTGTCTTCATTTTCTCTAAGACCTTTTGTATCTAATCACTCCATCACTTTGTAGATGGACACCAATCGTCATATGGAGTGGCTCAAAGGGGTGAAAGAATCTCACGGTTCCGTGGCCATGACGTCTCTAATGCAAGCAGAAGCTATCAATGCCAGAGGGATTTATCGAGTTGGTTTTCTTCAAGGTTTGTAATGCAGTACTGTATCACGTCGTGTTAGGCAATATCTCTATATAGATTTAACGTTTCCTTTGCATTGCTGAACACTAAGTTGATATGGTCCAGGGTTCCCGCGGAGGTTTTAAAAGTTTTAAAAAGTCTTAGTCTTATTTTTGTGTTTCAAGTCTTTAAAAATGTCTTAAATTTTACAAAATATATCTTTGATGTTTTAAAAGTTTTTTTTTTCTTTCTTGGAAATTTAAAAACTTAGTCCAAGAAACTTATCGTTTTTCATGGTCAATGTTTGAAAACTATTTTCATGTAGAAGGGGCTTGTTTACTTTCCTTATTTTATGCCAAAACTATTGTTGCATGATAGAATAGAAAATGCAAGTTACATATATTATAAGTTGCCCCATATTGTAAGTTTTGAGTAAAAGTTTGAAGATTTAAACATTAACTTCTCCAATTTCGGGTCTTAAAAAGTGTTGAAAAGGTTTTGTGAGCTCCAAGCTACAGGAACCCAGTGGTACTCTTTGAAGTACAGTCAGAGCTACATTTCGCATTTAGTTTCTGCGATTAAAACTCGTACATGAACGCTGTAGAAAAGTGTAAAATTTTGCCGAATATTGCTCTTTTAACCCATTGTTCTCCAGGATTCAAGTCGTATTGGTGTTTGTAATGTCTTCAAATCGATCTAATTAAAAAACGTTGCGTTTAGATGAATCTTCTCCAAACCCTGAAAACTATGAAAAGATGAGTTTAGGCTCTGTTATTCATCTGACTCTGCCACCAAAAGATGAAAATACGGAAGGAGAGGAAAAAGTGTACAATCTGGATGAACTGAAAGACCTTCAGAGTAAACTGATGCTGATTGCCGGGAAAGCTGCTCAGGGAAAAGCAGAGGAAGTTGAGAGATTTGTGGAGGTAAGAAGCATTTTGCACATGTCGTGATGTGGAAAGCAATTTTTCACCTTACTATACCAGCTTGGTCGGTAAGGTTAGTTTCAAGGTTCAAGGTAAGAATCTTTAACCATTGAAGGAACTAACGACAATAATAATAATGATATAATGATGTTATACGGTAGAAGATTCTTGCACAGTCAAAAACGTTTATACAAGAAATTGTAATTTAGAGAAACTGTGCGTACAATTTGTTTTTATAAACAACAACAACAACAATAATAATAATAATAATAATAGTAACAATAATAATAACAACGACAACAATACCAATGACATTGACAATGACAATGATAATGATAATGATGGTGGTAATGATAATGATAATAGTAATAATAATAAAAATAATAACAGTACTGTCTTAAATGCCAAAAGCTACAATTCGTGATGTTTAACTAATAGATGTTTGAGGTTGCATGGAAAGATTTTATTTAAAAATATATATGTGGATAAAACTCGACTGAAAAGGTGCAGAAAGTATCTCACCCCTTTTGGTAATATGTTTTCCTCTTTCAAATTTAGACGTTGCAAGGGATTCTCCGTCTAGCAACAGTTTACATCCATTTGTGTGAAACTGGTGAAGTAAGTCACCTCAAATGGCGCGAGACGTTTTACTGCAAGCCCCGCCTGGTTTCTGGCGCCTCCTTGGTTTCGACACTGAGGGAACAGAGCGAGCGGATGGAGGAGTGCTTAAGGCAGTGGAAGGAGGAGATACACGCCAAACGGCTGCAGTACAGCAAGCTCAACCATTACACAACACAACAGCTGCTGTTGCTGAGGAGTCACCTGGCACGTGTGCAGCACACTGGTGCAGGTGGAGCAACTTTTCTGTCGTACTGGGCCCGGTTGTACAAAGAGTGGATTACTTTATTCAGCGGATAAATCCATATTCAGCGGATAAAATTCGTGCGTTCCTAATTTTGATTTGACAACGAGTAAATTTTATCTACTAGATAGAGATTTATCCGCTGGATAAAGTTATCCACTCTTCGTACAACTGGGCCCTGGTCTTCTCTAATTTGACGCAATAATTCTTATCGTATGTTTGTATTGTGCTGTTAAAGATAAACAAGAATTGCTTTTTCTACAAAAATTGAACACTGGTGAGCAATTTGAACTCAAATGGTTTGAAGTCCCAATTGACAGGAGGAACTGGAGTGGCCTCGCAGCAGAGACGGAGTGGAGATTGGTCTCGAACGCGGGACTCCAACCAACAGCCAAGCATGCCTCCACAAGTAGAAAATCTTCTCAGTTTCTCTTTTTGCACTATTCGTTCACTCTGACCAAAATGATTTCATTCCTCAAATGATTAGTGGAAATTGAATCATTTAGGATGAGGTTTTGTTTTCTGATATGTTTGTTTGTGTCTATCTAATTAGCTGGCGTGGAAAGACTGTCATTGGCGGTATACAATCTGCTGGAAAGTGTCCTTCCTGGAATTGATCCAACAGCGTTGAGATCTTCTTTGGTAGCCTCGGGAACGTGGCAAGATGTTGTCGGGCACGATCTCCTAAGGAACTATCAGAACACTGCTACAGTAAGCGCTTCTCGAGGTCTTCACCAGGGAACACCACCCGGTGTAGCTACAAGTTCAAGTGGTCAGGTTTCGGCCAGTATTCAGGCATCAAATCTTCTCGAACAGTTCCAGGTAATTAATTACGTTTCCAGAGGTAAATCATGCTAATTTCTTTTCGATAACGCGAATTTCGTGAACAGACATTTTCCAATGCACCTCACAGAATAGTAGTAGTAGTATAATACAATATAACAATATTAGATCCACACAACAGTATACAAATTGGTAGTATCAATTAGTATCATTGCAGTTTTTCTCTCTTGATGCTTAGTTTTATGGGACGTTTTGGAGGGATTTGTCCTCTCCCTCCGCGCCTGTATATTAAATGACTCACCTTTAAAAATACATAAATAACCATGGTCCAGAACATTTATGTAAAGAGCAGGATTTCTCAAAACGGACATTAGAGATTCAGACCCAGAAATTTTGATTTGGCTACTAGTAACAAATTGCAAGTGGAAAATTCTAACTGGCGCATTCACTTCATCCTCAAATGTCCAATTTCATTGACTCGAATTTCTTTTCTCTTTCTCAACAGTACAGTATACATGGGTCGAGTTTGTAATGTTATGTTTGAGTTTTTGCTTCAGATGCAATGTGTTATTTTGTTTTGGCGACGTGTTTTGTTTGTTTGTGATAGTAATTCAGTTATTCACAAAATATATTTATTCGTATAAAAGCCTGTTTTCGTGGCGTTTTGAAAGGAAATTACAGCTTTAGAAAACACTACCAAAATGTTGCCAGTGATAAATCTTCTGTTTGCAAAATAGCACAGTTTAGCGATAACTGCTGGCAGTTTTTTTTTAAAAATTCTTGGCACATTTTATTTCGTGTGTAGGAACTCCTTTGAGTTGACGTTGTATAATGTGTTTTTACTGTTGCTTTTGTTAATTTCTTCTTTTGTGCATCAAGTTCATTTTTCTTATACCTGTAGTCCTAACCGTCCACAGGAGCTAGATGACCAAGTCCTATTATACTAAATGATTTCCGCCTTAATTTGGTCAACAGTCACTGGTCGACAAAGTGGAAGAAATTGGCTGTTCCAGTTCTGCAGAAGAAGTTGCCATGGCAGCGATGGTGGCATGTGGCGACGTCAGCGAGGGAGACCTACTCGTGTGGTGCTTTAAGAATCGAAAGAATGACGACCTTGTGTCAGATCTATATTCACAGGCCACAAGCAACCCAAAGTATGCACCCCTTGTTGGAGGAGAGACGGGTGAACCCATGGAGCAAGAAAGGGATGAGTCCTCAGGGTGACTCGATTTTCGTTTTTTTTGCTTTGGTTGTTGAAATCTTCTCAAATTTCTTTGTCCATACCATCACTAATGGTTACCCGTACGCGTAGTTGGTTAGGCTATTCCCTGTGAGCAGTAATCTGGTCGCTGCTGGCTGGGAATTAGACATAGGTTTTTTTTAAATTTAATTTTTTTTCTAAGTTACAGATTACAATAAGTTACAGATTTTTCTAAGTTACAAATTACAATAAGTAACACAGTGCATAATAACTAATTACACAACAGTTTTACAACATATGTTAATATATATATATATATATAGTGTGCAGAAATAGAAATAAAGGTGTTAAAAATTAAGGACATTAGACATAGGTTGCTAAAACATATTTTTCCTTATTGATTGTAACATATTCTTTTGCCATCGTTGCTACTTTGTATATACTTTTTCGAGGTATACATTTGTTTCAGTGTTGGGTTTTTGTCTGTTCTTTCACTTCATACGTTTGGCATTCCCAATATCTTTTTGTGATAGGACTCACTCGTGCTAACATGCAAGGTGAATTGTGACAAAGCTCTTTTATAACTCTATTTTGTAAATTACACGATCTGCAGATCCCTACTGACGACAAGCGTTGGGGTGCAGCAAGATGCAGAAGAGGCTCGCGCCATGGAGACAGACACGATGTTTGACCAGACTGGTGGCGGAGCATATCTCAGTCTAGATGAGTTGGGTTCAATCCTTACGCATTTGGCAACACTTGGTAAGATGTTGACCCTTTCAGCCCCAGGCAGTTTATCAGTATGTAAATTCTTTTTATATTATCCACGCAAAATAAGTTTTTTGGTAATCAGAATAAAGCAAATGATCATACACAGCAATTTATCTAAGATGAAAGACAAAATTCTCCTAACCTTTTTACAAGGAAACAAGAGACGTTTAGGAGAATTCAGTGATACGTCACGTGGCGTGTTTTGAGCTGAGTGGGTTAAACAATATATTCCGATATAAGGGTTGAACACCCCCTCCCCCCCTTCTTTCTCGCAAATTTTGTAACCACTACAAAGTTAGCTGGTGTATTTAAGTCCTCTCTTTTTACAAATAAAATGCTAAATTTTCAAGGTTTTAAAAATGCCGTAAAGATAAAGGTAAAACAATAGAAGTCGTAAGTTCAATGCTGTCTGCTAGGAGTGTTTTGTAACTTTGGAGAATTTTTTACAGCTCTTTACTTCGGTACTTTGCATTCAGATATATTTGATTTGGAATTTTGAACTGTGAATTAAAACTGGAAGATCAGTAGCTGATCATCATCAGGATGTTTAAAATATGTGCAATTCTACAGTTGGTTTCGGCTCCGAAGAACTCCATACCAAATGTAGACCATTTTAGGAACCACCTACCACGTGAACGCTGTTTAGGAATCCCATTGATGGGTGTTTCCTCTTCAGAGAGTTTGTTATCGTGAATGATTTGAAGTCTTCTGCACAATCAAAAAATCGAGTTAATTAAAGGTTTTACCATTAGATCATTGTCTCTGATTTCAAAGAGTTCCTGGTGTCCGTTTTGTATCGGTTGCTGTGTAGCATCAAAGATATGATTGCAGATCTCAACTGGGACTCGTTGGAAAACCGAAGAAGGTGGAACGATTTAGTTTTCTTCTTTAAGATCCAAAATAATTTAATGGGCATTCCGTTCCCTAGTGATATGGTAGAATATCATAGATCTTAGTGTTTACACCATATTCATAAATATAGGCAATTACCATCCTCAGTAAACGCATATAAATATTCATTTTTTGTAAGAACCATTCCCGAATGGAATGCTTTACCTTCCACAGCCGTCCAATCAAAGTCTGCGGATCGTTTTAGATCTCTAATTGTTAACTGACGGCTGTAATATATAATGACCGCTGATCATCCGTGTCTGGATTAGTTCAACTATTATTGGCACTATTAAACAGAAACTGAAACTGTGTAGATCAGTATTTGAACATTTCAGGACAGTGTACTGAAGAGTTAAATTGTATTGAGTAGTCTCCTGCATTATGTAAAATTGCTAACTTGTTATACAAGAATACAAGACAAAGTGTTAATTGGTATTAAAACAAATTAAACGTGTTTGTGCTACGAGCTTACCTTCAGGCTTGGTCGTGGTGATCTTTGCCAAGTCATGGACTTTCAGGAGAACTTTGCAGGTTATTTATATTTCACAACTGAAATCTGACGTAAACAAACAAGTCTTCTCTTTCCATCTTCACCTGTTCCCCAACGGTATAATTTAATTTTTCAGTTTCTATAGTTTTTGTTTTCAGAGAATTTATATAAATACAATAAACAAATCGCTGCGACCAAACCTGATGTGCTCGTATCACGAAAATCTTTGTTTTCAAATACCAAGTTTAAACAAGAGAATTCAATTTTAAACGATTTCTAACTTGATGTTATACCCTTTGCGCACAGGCGTGAAGAAACCTGGCAGGCAATTTCCTCGTTATTTGAAGCGTGGCAAACCAAACCTCCTCCTTGTGCCTAGAGGTAAGTATTTGGATTAGTTTAGAAAAAAGTTAGAAAATGTTGGGTTCCAAAACCAACTACCAACCTTAATAAACTTTACACTGTTCTTGGTTGGTCTACATACGATACTACTGTGTGCAATGTTAGCTCAGTTGATAAGATCTCTGACTGCTAGCTAGAAGGTCCCGGGTTCGATTCCCAGCTTGGCCATGGGGTT
>JAOBRH011206819.1:0-12684 GCA_027575125.1 Umimayanthus parasiticus | reverse complement strand
GTCTCACTTGTAAGTAGTCTAAAATAAATGATAATATACAGAGGTTTTCATATAATCGCAGTTGAAATAAAATGTGCATCATTGTCTTTCTTGTTAATAAAGACAATTATATAAAGTAATTGAGCTGTTCCGAGTGACATAAGCTTGTTTTATTAAGATGTTACGTGATGTTTTATAAAGGGCAGCGTGCCCAGCTACTAATAATGATCCGAGAGTTCCAGAGTTTAGCTGACGCGACAGAAAACGCTCTGTGACCGTAGGATACAGTGTTGCATTTAGGAACTGACAGGTACTTGAGCGAGCTAGATCTAAGAGACGGGTTGGTAGATGTTTAAGTGTTCACTGATGTATGATGGTGCTTGACCATGCAGAGCCTTAAAGGTGATGAGAAGCAGCTTGAAGGTGATTCTTTCTTTAAAAGGAAGCCAGTGGAGTTTAAACAAGATAGGGGTAATGTGGTCAGATTTAGAGGCCATGGTAAACAATCTTGCTGCCGCATTCTGAACTCGTTGTAACTTGTCCAGCTCACAGGATGGTAAACCATATAAGATTGAGTTGCAAGAGTCCAGTTTTGAGGTAATAAATGCGTGAACAAGTTTTTCACAGACGTCTTGCGTTAAATGTGATCGGATCCTCCTTATTTTACGAATAGCTGACCACGCACATTTGCAGACTTGGTTACATTTGCAGAAAACGTTAACAAGTACTTCAAACTGAATATTTTTTTCCGAAGTGGTACGGTTCCAACTGTCAGTTCTGTGTTACAACACATGCAGCTTGAAATGGCTAGCGTGACAAATATAAGCTGTATAAAATGCCACAAAGCATTCGTAATAATGGAAAGTATGGAAAATCGTTCCAAATGTAAAAATCCGTGCTCAACACTAACTAATTAAAGCTGATTTGTCGGCTAAAAGATCTATTCCAAAAGGCTAGCTCAGAAAAAAATTGTCAATATTGAAGCGTAGAAACTTTCACAAGATTGTCAGCTGACAAACATAAATTTGCGTCACAATTTCAACTATCAAAACCATAAATTTTTAACAATTGTTGATTTTTCTGGACCTTACGTAAGGGACAGACCAGTTGATCTCGTGGAGGAGGGGAGTGAACGAATTTGTAAAAAAAAAATTTGCACACGCAACATTGTGAGAAAAAAAAATTTGCACACGCAACATTGTGGGAAAAAAAATTTGCAAAGCAAAACATCAAAGAAAAATAAATTGCACGGCAATATACGAAACCAGTCAATGACTTTAAATTTACGCAGAAACAACAAAATAGTAAATACCCTGAACATGATTGGACACTTGAAACGTAATCCGATGCGCTATTTGTAATGAGTTGACAGACAACCAAGCAGTCGATTAATCTGTCAGCGGCTTTGCAAGAAATATTCCAGCGTAAATAGTAAAATGTGAAATTAAATTGTGGGGGGAGGGGGTTAGTCGGCAGTTACTGCGCCTGCTACTGATACTACTGATTATATATAGAGCGGTATGTATTTATATTTCTAGCACCGTACCACTATATAAAGCCGTACACGCATTAACCTGAGAAGCAGGTTCTATACATTACACGCATTTAAAAAAATCTTATGAGTAAATCGGTTTATTTCAATTACATATACTTTATACGGCCACTGTGATACCTGTACATGCACAGCGTACATTTAAAAAAGCCATGCAGGTAACATTAAGTTCAAAAACCAAAGGCATCGTTGAAATAAAAATTATTGTATATTAAATGACATGAGTAACGGAAAATCCTGGTGCACTTGTTTTTGCACTTTTATAGACTTAACAATTTGGCAAAATACAACATGTAGCTGTTCAATGTATTGGTGATAAACGTCTATTCCCAGTCCGATTCATAGTCCTTCCATTCCGATGCAGAGCTATCGCTATTTACACTGATAGCATTAGACACAACATTGGTTTTGGTCAAATCTATCTCCTGATTTTCAGATGCTTGAGTTAATGTCAGTCTTGTCAAGTCAATCTGGCAAGATACTGGTGGCGAAGATGTCGAAGTGAAGAAGCTTGAAATTTTGGACGATGACGAAGCCTTTGATGAGCTGCCAGGGTTTTCCACCTTTGGTTTTTATGGATGTCAATCTGGCTCGCCATCCTCCTGTCATACTGATGCATGTTCTTTCTTGTCTTCCTATCTCCACCCTTGGAAGACACGCATTAACCAAATTTAGCCAAAAAAGCCCTTTGTGTCTTGTCGGCTCGGGTTGCATGCTGCTCAACAAGTTTAAGAGCTTTAGTTGCCAGTTCGAAGGTATTTCCATAAAATAACTTTCCCTCTTTTCCTTCTGGGGAACGGACATCGAATGTCGTCGCTGCGCACTTCACAAAATTCTGCGCTCTAGTAAGAGTTTCTTTTGCATCCTCAAGTAGTTCTGCTATCTCTGTGTTAAATGAGTGGAACTCCTTCCACTGTCCCTTCTGGAGTTTGTCTGTTTCTTGCAGATGAAATACAGCAGCATGCTTTCTCTCCATCTCCCCAAGACAAGAAAAAGTTCTTTGACAAATGATAATTTTGTCACACGACCTTTTACTTTTACCAAATGTTGGTTTTATTCACACCGTAAATAGATCCATATTTTTTTATATTCAATTATAATAGTCTTGGCGCTATATATGTTTATTTAATTAAAATTATTATTATGGTGAAACACATGTAGACCCTATTTTAACCCCTCCCCTCCCCTTCCAAAAAAAAATTACTATAAAAAAAAAATTTGCACGGCACATGCCCAGAAAAAAAATTTGCAGACCTATTATAGGAGCAAAAAAAAAATTGCTGAGAAGTCATTCTTCCACTCCCCCCCCTCCACGAGATCAACTGGCGCGTCCCTAATATGTGCCAAAATTTGCAAGATGTATAATATATAATGATTAATTTGGACTGTCAACCCACTCCTTCAATGCAGAAATTATGCGTCAACATAAAATTGAATGATTTGTTTGTATACTAAGAGAAACGAATATAAAGTATGCTCTACCTCTCTTATTTCTCCCTGTATTTTCCCTGGCGCAATGCTGCGAATAAACTCCAGGACACAGGAAGGGTAAGCAAAATGCGCATCGTCTGGACCAATTTCTCTTTTCTGAAAAATGATACAGCCATTGAAAATGTTAAATAGCGTCGCCAAAGCATTTCATTGAATAGTTAAATAGAGTGCAATTAATCACTTATCTGAGAAAAGATGTCTCACACTGTCTTTCATCAACTTTACAGTTATGTCTGATGCAAACCAATTATTAGTACCTTGTGAGTAAAATTATAAAATTTTCTTTCATTCAGATTCACAAACTTACTCACGGGGACCATCTGAAAATGTATATATGTATGTATGTATGTATGTATGTATGTATGTATTTATGTATATCCTTGCAGAGAGATCGAAGCATTGCCAGTTTTCCATAAGCATTTCTGAATGGCACTTCTTTGTGTTTAGACTTCCTTTTTCTGAAGAAAGATGCAGAAAATGTTTTAGTAATTTAATAATTGATGTTGTGCTTCGTGGTTTACTGCTCACTCCAAGCTACATGTACCAAGAACCCTCAAACTGAACAAAATTGACTCGTCGATGTATTCAAACCCCAATTTCGAATTTGATTGAAAAGAAAATTCTTAAAATTCACTAACCTCTTGCCTGTCCATGTGTGCACAACGATGCAGGAAGCGTGTTGGTGAAGCTTTGAACTGCTGCTTTTTAGCTCGCGTGTGAACTCCTTTGTCAGAGGATTCTCTGAACAGAGAATTATTTCTACTCTACAATCCTTCAACTCTGACGTTTTCAAAGAAGACAGTTTAACAGCACGAAAGCCTCGAGACTGAGGTCGGCCAACTGTGCTTTGACAATGCTTGTCAGAACAAGACAACTAAAACCTTCATTTTGAAGATACGCATTCTAAAATCTACACAGGAATTAAACTTAAAAGAGAACGAAGAACTACTCATTTTCAAGACAAATATTCTGTAGAAGCATAGCATAAACTGTTTTGTTTTTAACGTCTATTTATCTCAGAATAAAAATATAACAACAGTACACAGCCCGTTTAACAGCTATTTGACATTAATAATAAGAGTAAGATTAGCTCAATTTTTACAAATTCCATAAATTTGCATGATGTTCCCTCCTTTATCTCACATTTGAATTCGATGTAAATACATTTACGCAAAATATGCTTAAGTGGAACTGCAACATCTTTAAACATACCATAATGTCCCGGTGGGCAGAACTGTTGTTTTGGTCATTTGATGGTGCTGCAGAGGTGGTACACTGCTAAGCTCGTGCTTTTTAACGTTTGCTGTCGAAACTGTTTTTCCATCTGTTTCTGGTACTTATAGTGTATAGAATCACGATCTCTCCTGCTTCTTGTTCTCTTGCCTTCAGTGTTCATGTTTGAACACCCGTACTTTTACTAACAACTCTTTTACGCTGTTAGCAATAGCATGCAACTGCTGCAATTTTGTCTTCTATGTTATAACCTCTAATGATATCACATTACGTATTGTCCAGCCTCCAAGTCTCGTGGGGCCTCTCACATTCCGAGAACAGTGGCTTATCAGCTGGTCATGATGCGAAAAAAGTAATAAGAAGAATTGGAGCCGAATCCTGGACTCGTCTTCGGCATGAGCAATGATACAGGGTTTATAATAATAGTGTTACTGCTCTTTTATCTGAATTTTCTTATTTTGTCATGAAACAGTAAAGCAAGTATTGTACCACTTAGCAATTACCGGCATTTGTATGTTATGACGATCTTGTTAGGTAAAGTTTCACTAACTGAAAGGACATTTTAGAATTATGAATTTGGACATTGCAGTCTCTCTCTTCATTTCCTGACAACTGATCGGCCCTGTAGCCATGCATTTAATATCTCCTTGTTTGACATATACAACAAATTCCATGTGTAAAAGGTCTGAGAGAAAGTATTTCCGCAAGACCAACTTTCAAAAGCAGTAGTCACAACTGACATGCAATTAACTGAAATTAGCTGAAATTAACTGAAATTAGATACACATGCATACATCCCCCTTCAATTTAATGCTTGTTTCTGTAAGTGAATAAAGAATGTTCTCGTCCGTGCTTCAGATACCTTCAAACAAAGCTGTGATTTCAGGTTGGTTTGTGTCATCAAAGTTAAAATAGAATTGAACCGACAGTGAGTTGACACACTTGCTTATTATTTGCTGAAATTCGACTGTATTTGTCGATTACCATCCTCTTATCATTTCTAAGGTCTTGATAAACATCCCTTACATGTACCTAGGAACGTGTAAAGCAAGTGGAAATCAATAGGATAGAGCTGTCTCGTAACAGTCTGCTGGTCCTCTAATCATTCTTGTTGGCGACATAAACTTCACCCTCCAGTCCTGATTTTCTTCTTCTCTTTCAACCTTGAGTTTGTAAATGAATGTTACATCAGCAGTTCCCTGCATGAACCTCTCGTAATACATTCTTTACGGTATCATTGGTGATTCATGTAAAGTGTCAGAATCTCAACCAGTGCCATGAGCCGTGGAGGGCAACATTGAGAATTGTTCAATGGATCAATGTCTACTCGTTTTAAAACAAAATGCTTTGAAAGCATTTCAAAAGCAAAATACCAGAATCCTGGACAAGGCCCAGATCTCTGTTTTCTGGTATATGCATTCCCATGCGGAAATTTACAGAAACTTCCCATTTTCCATACAACTTTGCAAAGCCCTTGTGATGTTCCATGATCGTTGCAGCAAGCTTGTCTACTTCTTGTTGATAAATACTAGTCTGATAAGCAAGCTCCATTGCTTCAGCAAGCAGAACAATGTTCTTGTAGTACTGTTGGGAGATCAAACCGTGAAAGCATAGTCTAGCATACATTATTTCGAAATTCTTGAACTGGTCTGCCGTAAATTCCCCAAACGAAGCCTTGTCGCAAAAGCTGGTTGGCAGCCTTGCAATGTCACTCGGAACTTTAAGTGTTTTCAATCTTTTCAAAAACAATTTTACTTTACCATCAGAAATATAATGTTCCGAAACTTTGCCCAGCAGTAGTTCCACTTCTTTTTTGATAGATCGTAGCATAAATGTATGCACTGCATCAATGGAAACCAAGGTAGAGAAGACGTAGACGTTCTGAATGCATAACTCCATATTTTTTGGAGATAGTGTGGGTCTGGTTCAAACTCCTAACTCTTATTCTGCTGTGTGCCTGCTGATTATATTCAATGATGTGCTGTTTCTAGGAGTTGAGACCACTCTGTGCTTGTTGGCCCATTTTGGACGTAAGCGCACCATTAGTACATGTACAATAGCAGTAGAACACTGGAACAGCAACCTCTTCTCCAAAGATGTCCAACAACCGAAAAAATTAATATATTTAGATTCAAATGCATCGAAGCACCGTCAAGACCTAGCTTGAACAAGGCCTAGAGTGCTGGTACAATACTCTAACACTTTTCCCAAAAGTGCACGGAGCACCTATTTCAAGCAATCTGCAGCGTAAAACTGATACGATGAAGAATTTCAACTGTACCCAATGAAACTGATACAATATTGTTCTTTTTGTGCATTACAAAAATCTTACCGTACCAGCACGGCATGCAATGCCATATAAAGCTACACACTTAATACACCCACGCAAAGGTAGATTTATTGATAACTTGGTCATGACAAGTACGAAGTTTGTCAAAGGCTGAATTGGTAGTGGGAATTGCGATGGCGAGTCTACCAGGTATATGTGGCGCTTTAAAGGCCCCTCATTCTCACGTATGTTACAAAATAAATAGTCAGAATTATGTAATAGGGGACAAAGGGGTGGAAGTCTATAAGTAAAGGGGGGTGGGGAGTAGGATGCATTTTAAAAACGACAGGAAGTTAGCTAGAGAGCAAGTAAAATGTGTTTGTCAATATTGTGGCTATCCTGACAACGTCAATCAGTCTCAAACAATGAAGAAGAAATTCTTTTCACACTTACTTCTACCGTAGCAATTTAGCTGCTAGAAACACGGTCCTTAAAATACTGCCATTCTTGGTAGACCCGTCTAAAACTTTAGCTTTCAGTGTCTTTCTCTAAACTTTCACGGTTCATAAATTCTTCTTTTCCTCCTCTAAAGCAGCTTGATTCTGTGTTTTTCAGATCCAAAAGAGAGAGTTCTGTTTGTGTTTCTGTAGAAATCAGTGTAACAGTCGAAATCGTGTCCTCCCACTCGCACATATTTAAAACCATTTTGCTCGCCATAGGATCGACGCTTTCCACATTGCTTTACTGATCACGATTAACAAAATGTCTTCCAGAACCAGTCATTTTTTGTGAGCAGATCTTTCTAACGACCGTGAGTATCTCTTCATGACCGATTCTTTTGAAGTTTGGCTCACAGAGCTCTTCAACTCGTGCCCCTAAAATGATCGTAGGTGCCCAATCTGGGTTCGTCAGATCGTGAACTACTGCGGGTTTTCCTTTATAATTGAATGAAATTTGGGCTTAGTAAGTGCGCTTCTTTCATTACAGGAGCTATAATTTTCAGTGAAAATATTGGAATAGCAAAATACCTCGATGAAAGTGACGTGAACAAACTTCGGGCATCTTGATGGTGCCATACGTTTTTTCGATAATTCCCTCGTTTGAATTCCCTGATGAGTAATTTCCAGAGGAACGTTGAAGAAACAAATCGTTTTATCTCTTTCAGAACGGCTAGAACAGCCAACAACACAACACAACAAAACTTGCCCATGTTTCTAGAACTCAGTAGAATCCAATCGCATGTAAACAGATAAACATGCCCGGTGTCATGGTGGCGTAGTTACCTATTGCGACCCTGTAGAGAACCACTGTCTTTGACGCTTGAGACAAGGTTCTTGATGTAGCTTTTTGTACCAGTTATGTTGAAGAGACTTGTGGTATCGTTAGGCTTCGCTGCATAAACCACAGACTTGTATGTGTAGGTAAATCTGGCATCATTCAGAGACTTGAAAAGCAAGCAATACTTTGCAGGTTTATCAGGATTATGCTGCTTGAAAGCAGTTTCTCATGGGGTAGATAAGTAGTCGTTTGAAACCAAATGTTTCGCACAGTTCTTGTTGATCATCTCAAAAATCTTTTGCATTGCAGTAAAACGGTCTTGGATCCAGCATTCTTTTCTGGTGCTTTCATCATCGAATTAGAGGTGAGCCATCAAAAACTTGTACCTGTTTCATGACATGGTGCCTCTGAAGACTGGATGGCCTACTTTCTCTTAATAATTTAGTATGTTTGGTGTTCGATTAAATCTTTCTGAGATACGATCCCAAGCTACTGACAACACCTTTCTATTCGCTTTCAATGGTCTCTGGTTCCTCTGGATAAACAGAAAAGTTGTTTCTCTTATATAGTCCATTCTTGGTGGACATGCAATACACTCACTTGAACGGGAGTTCCTTGCGAGGTAACAGTTTCTCTAGTAGTTCGATGGCAAAGTTATGGTTCTTTGAGTGATTGTTTTTTCGTTTAGCTCTAGCAAATTCGGCTAAACTTTGAATCTCTTATTGAGTGGGTGGTGTTAATGTTGGTGAGTTCGCACTGGCTTCGGTTTGTTTTGTCCGGTTTTCCATTGCTGCTTGCTCTAAACTCTGGTGTCCATACATCTGGTTGTTAATTGTTCAGCTGTGTAAGTCCTGCTGCTCTACATCTTAGTGTAAGCAGGCCAAACAACTGAAAAAACACATTCAAGGCATTTTAATAAGGAATGCTATATCTTAATACATATTAAAGATTACGCCATAACCCCATATATTATCCCCCCATTTTATCCCAGGAAGCTATTTTTTGCAAAATATTTACCACAGCACTTGATACAACAACTGTTGGCATGGAAACAAACATTACTTTTTAAAATTCAAACAGTAATTCCAGGAATAAGATATATTCATACAACATGATATTTACAGAATCACCTTATTAAAAAATAAATGTTGTTAAGGTAAATTTCGTAACCATGGTAACATGGGCGTGGCATTTTAAACTCGCAAATTCATATTTATTAACACGAAGTCTTGAACACCGGTTTGGTGTTATTCTTAAGTTTCCTTTCTGATTGCCCGAAAAATGATGGAAACAGATAATTATCGCCAAAATTTATTAAAATAAATCAAATTTCTGAAAAAAGGTGGTACCTTTCCAGCGTTTCCGTCAACGGAAATTCGGTTTTTCGTGCTGTGATCTATTTTCTTCATTCATAACATTAAGAATAAATCCTGAAAATCCGCGCAAAAAATCTTAAAAGCTGTAAAAGTTAGGAATGTTTGTAATTCGAAAATTTTGAAAATGAATTATAGAGAAAATGACCTCTAAAGTGGAAATTGTGCAATTTTCAAGTCTTTATCGACTTTTAGTTTCAATAACTAAAATATTTCATAAATCCCCCCCCTATGTCTGACACACAATTTTTCATTACAAAAGTATTCAAACTGTTGCACTTTAATGTATTTTTCCTGTATATGAATGCTGTAATACAGGCATGACAAGTGTGTAGCACATCGGTGCAGTTCAGTTTCAGTCGAATGTCACTTCTTTTGCCTCTTTTTGGAGGCTGTTGTTGTTTGCTGGCTTGATCATCAGCCCGACCAAATACACCATTCATAACTTTTTCCTCGTTTCTCATGCTTGTCAGTTGGTTTATTTTTATTTTATCTTTAAATGAACTCTTCGTTTTTTGTCAAGACAGCACTTTTTTCTTGGCACGATGCAAACACCTCTCGTCAATCTTCTTGAGGGCAGGAATGGTTTACTCAGCTTCTGTCAGGTTCATTCTCTGCAGTCTAGCAAGTTCAGAAGAAGCTCCATCATTGAAATTACAAACAGCTGCAGTTGCAGCAATTCTAATGGATTTCATTCTAAATTTATGTTTTCGTGCTCTTTTCCACGCCATGCCATTTAGACTCTCGTTCTGATTGTGTTTGTCTGAGTTTTGAAGTGTGGAATAAAGTCTCTTCCCACACTCTAAATGTGTACATTTCACATATAACTGGGAATAAAGGCCCCATCGTGCAGCACTGTTCTCATACTGTGCAAGTTTCCCTTTGTGGCAAACCGAACACACAGCTGAGTTATAAATTGATGTGTCTAAACAATTGAGATCTTGAAGCCTAAAACCCTGAGGTTTTCCCTCATACTTATCAGTATCAAATCCTTTTACTCGTGGACGAAGCTTAGTGTTATCCTGTGAGTTCAGTTCAGATGTGTGAGCGATGCAGAGATATCGTGAATAACCGAGCTTTTTCTTGTTTTCCTCGGCACATGGTGTTGTTTCCACTCGACTGTTGTTCAACCCTTGATCACTCATTTAGGTCGCTTCTTAGCTTTGATTGTGTGTGAAAGGGTTCCTTTGAACCCCGATCTTTTTTTCTTCTCTTGGATCTTTCATAACTGCCCATTCTCAAGCTCGAGTCTCCAGAAATCACAGATTTGTGGAGTCTAAAAGACATCGAACTACATGGTGCAATATTTCTTAGAGATGTCAATTGTCACACCCCCCTATAGCACAATTTTAATCTAAAGCTCAGGCTTCCATATAGACTTGAAATCCGAGTATTTTTTTTTTTTTGTGCAAAGAACAGCCCGTTTTTGACGCTAAATAGTGCTCGTTACCATGGAAACCAGATGCAAACAATGCAGAATAGAGCGCAAGGCATATTATACCAAATTTTACAAAAACCAGCAAATATTTCCAGTTTTTAACTTCAGAGCAGTAATCTACACAAAAATACTAAATCATTTTTTAGCAAAATATCAAAATGAAATAGTGAACCAAATTTCAGTTGTTTGGCTTCCGTAAGCGTACTGTCAGCACAGTTGTATATACTGTTCAAGTTCAGTTATTTTGCTGTTGCATCATAAATACTCAACGGGATCGATCTTTCTGTATTGCCTTTGGATTGTCTCACTGTTGAACTGCCAAAGCTGCGTAATCTGTGTCAGATAACTCGGAGACGGAGTTTTCACTCATTTGACTTCTCATTTCGCAACCACTTTGACACACTGAATACTTTTCTGGACTTGAAAACTCTTGATGGTGAGTATTCTGATTCTTTTCCTGTCATTTTAAACAATTTGAAGAGAATCTGACTGGAGAAAACTAAGACTGATTGGTGTGCAGAGCTGGATATTGTTTCTTTTCAACAATGCACAATCAACTCTTGTCGTCAGAGCTCTCAGGCCCTTGTCGCATTGTGTTAGGTGACTTTCGAGAGCAAAAAATTATGTTGTCATCGCCTAAAAAGGACTTAAACTTTAATTTTAAATGTTCTACCTATACTAAATTTTCTTCTGATCATGCTATAAAAACTAAGGAGACAAAAGTTATTCATCCTTGCGATGGCAGCCTATCCCCATGCTCCCTTGACCAGGTCTGCTGTTGCTCCATAAGGTCGCTATTGTGAACATAGGGAAGTTTCTGGGCAGGTGGCTATAGATGTAACTTCTCTAATTCTATCAATTACTCCTTGACAACGTACTTAGTTGAATCTTGCCAATATCGGATGACCGTTTCTTCTCTCTTCATAAAGATACTTCAACAAGATGAAGCTCTTGGTATGTCATCTCTGTTGAGAAGTTCAAAATTCAACAATAGAAAGTGGTCGAACTTTTCATATATGTTTATTATTTTTGTTTATACAAATAAAATAACATTGACTAGCAGTGCTACGTTTTAGAAAAACGCTAGAGCACAAAAAATAAGCATCACCTTTCTTGGATTTTCATTAAAAGTAGATTTTGGCACACAACAGATTTCAGCTAAAAAAAGCTGTGTTGACACGCATGTTTGCAATTTTTATAAACATGGCGCTCACAAGAAGACAAATTCTGTTGCTGATTTTTAGGAGAGTTTGTAAGAAAGAGGATCTATCAGCGAAGAAAAGATTTTGGGTTAGAAAAATTTTGTTAGGAGCGAAAAAAAAGGCGAATTTCATTTGCTTGTTCGAGAATTGACAATTTTTGGCCAGCATTACTTTTTGCAACAGTTTAGATTGAATCCTGAAAAGTTTGAGGAGCTTCTGAATGTTTTTGCTCCAAGAATTGTAAAATGCTCTTTGAAGAGGAAACCATTCGCCCTAATGAGAGACCTTCTATAACTTTGCGACTTTGCGTTAACATATTTGGTAAGTGGAGATGCACAGACAGTTATTTCTGCCAGTTACAGAATAAGCAAAAAATACTGTTAGCAGAACTATAAAGAAACAACTGATGCTCCGTGGAATGATTTGATTGCTAATGGTTCTTGAAAGTGCCATGAAGCGAGGAAGAATGGATTGAGATTTGCAAATCAATTCGAAGCCAAGTGGATTTTTTGGAACTGCATGGGAGCTATCAATGACAAGCATGTTGTTATGCAGGGTCCTATTACTTTAATTATAAAAATTCCACATCGTTTTGATGACAGTTGTCAATTCCAACTATGAGTTTATCCTTGTAGATATTGGCGATGCAGGTAGGCAGAGCGATGGTGTTTTTGGCAACAGCAATAGAAGATATGCGATGGATCAAGACTTGCTCAAGATCCCCAAACCAAGGCCACTGAAAAGGAGAACTAAAAATTTCGTATTTGTTTTTCTTGGAGATGAAGCTTTTTCCCTTAAAGATTATTTGATGAAGCCATACCCAAGACGTTCTTTACAAATAAAGGAGATAATTCCAATTACAGAATATC
>JAOBRH011205708.1:0-12685 GCA_027575125.1 Umimayanthus parasiticus | reverse complement strand
CGTTTGTGAGCCAATCTATAAATAACTTTAGTGACTATGACACATCACAAAGCCATGACTGGGAGTGTCCCTCTGTGTCCTCTCATGTTCTCTTGTGACCAAGCTATTATGCTTTAATTGTCCAATAAAAGATTAATTGGATAGTTTCTGAAACTTTCACAACATCAACAACACAAGTGTCCAGATTAAGATAAAGATTGGATAGTTTGTCTCTGCCAATCAAATTCAAGAAAACAACGAATCAGCCAATCAACGCAAAGCAAGCGTGCCGTATCACACCATGACGTGACATGACACGGCAGTCGTATCGCGCTTAGGAGTCCATTTTAAGGAAAATTGTGAGAGTTTTCTCGAGAAATACCAAAATTTTTGTCTGAATTTTAGCAAGACTAACCAAAATAAGCAAAGCGGAGAATTTCCTGTGCTACAAGAAGAGCGACTTGAACGGCAGAGAAGTCATAATGTGAACAGAAACACGTTAAAAAGCATCAGACAGGGTTGAATGCCTTGGACGAGTGGCAAGGGCAGCGTGGCGAAGCAAGAAAACTTGAAGACATCTGGGAAGATGTCACACTTCTTGGAAAATCGAGTCGCTTGTGAGTGTCGACGGTGAAGAAAAGTTTGTCAGGTGGCTTTAATTGCTGAACCCAAAGCAGACACGAGTGTTACCCTGTTTATGCTAAGGATGCCTTTGAATACTTTCGGATCCTTTGAATCCCCAACTTAGTAAATTCGTTTAGACTGACTAACTCTTAACATTTGAAGATTCGAAAGGAGCATTCCCGTATGTGCTACGTACTAAGTTTTAAATCTGTGGTTGCCTTTGAATAGTAATATTGCTTTAAATAGAAAAGTAATCTCCGCTGTTGATGAATTGTCTTTAAACTTCAGAAATTAATTTGAAAATAGCTATTTTACAACTCACGAGAAATCGATATACATTATTTCAGAGATGTCTAAGTAAGTTTTTAGAGATAAAATGTCATAATTGCGACAACAAGCAAACACTGTCACACTTGCTTTAAATATCAATTGAACGGTGGTTGTCATTTAAGTCGAATTTACAAATTGATAGAACTAAGAAAAGATCGTTTGTAAATCTTTAACATAAGTATATTCTTAACGGATTGAACCCAAACAAAAAATCAAAAGATGCGATAGATTACTGCGAAATTATATATTTCCAGAAGTGCAAAGTAACAGGTAGAACAATACACTTTTCAATACTTTCATTGTGTTCCTGAAGAAAAAGTTATAAGACCTTGCAAACAGTTGGTACCTATTGCAATCATATCCCCATAAAACTGGCGTAAATTTCTATAAAATACTGTAATATCGCTTCAATTCAAAAGCTGGAAATGGAAGTTGTAATTGAAAGAAATTATTGTCACTAGAATACTAAGTACATAGATGCAGTGAAAGGTCGGAACCTAAATGAGTCAAATGAACGTCCAGGTTTCTGTAGTACCGAAAAGCACTGTCGTTAGCTGTTACTAACACTTTGACAACCTGTGTGAAAGACATCTACAGAGTCATTTTATTTATTAGTTTGGTCAGACAGTTTGTATTGATACTACTAGCGCAAAGCGGTAATTTAGTTTAACCAATGTCTGTAAAATAATGTGGAAGTAGTTGGCAAAGTTTTGGCCGCGGTTTTGTTTTTTGGGCGGCCTGCTTATTTTCTTGTATGGGTCTCTTAGGGGCTGATCACACGAGCCCGGGCCAGCCTGTTTACCTGGGGTCGGCCCCCTTTGCCAAGATCCCTACATGTCTGTTAAACACATCAAAAATCAACATCGCAAATAAAAGACAATCGGGCCAGTCCAGCTGACCGAGATCCGGGCTGAGTTTTTCCAATGTAGTCGCGTTTACCGGTCCATTCCGGCTAACCGAGCTAACAAAATTAAAAGGCTGCGCCACAGTAAGCTCACGCGTCCCCAGCTGGCTCGTTCCATGTAAACCCGGGCTAAATATCCTGGCAAACCCGGTCAACTCATGTAATCGGCCCTTTATATGCCGCTGGTAGTGTGCTACGCTTCAAACCGTGAACAAAGACTTACACTTGAAAGCTGGTTTACGAAACTAGAAACAAGTCTACTGAACCGTTGTAGGGCTCTAATCTGCCGACAGGTCAAAATCATGACAACGTGCCCTATTGGCACCACACATAACTCGCCATAATGTTGCCTGCCGAACAAGCGTGACGATTTATCTGCTACTTTCTCTGAACTCACCCCTTTCTTCCTATCTGCCTTGCAATATCCAAGTGTGTTTAAAAAGGATAACAATATTTTCCCATTAAAGAAAGCAAAATCGTTACTGCTATGTTATGTTATCCGGTTCCTGTTCAGGCTTGCCACATTCTCAGTCGCGTTTTTAATCCTGCGCTTTGAAAAATGACTAGTTTTGCACACGATCCCCTTACAGGTCCATCAGCACTGGGACCGGTAAATTACTCGTGGCATCCATTTCGTTTACAATCTCTTGTGATCATTGGTGATCGCTCGTTTTCGTCTCCCCTCGACGCTTGTTAGCTCAGCTACTTATCTAATGGTGGTCAGTCAAGATTGTAATCGCTTCGTTGGGTCTGATACGTTTCCTTTCCAGGCGCGCTATTTCTACTGAAAGAAAGCATTTATGACACCATGTTCCAACATAATGTTGGACAACAACAACAATAAGGCCAGGAAGGCCTGGGCCGAGTAATGTCACACAATTTAACACCAACAACATTGAAAAACTTGTTCTAATATAATTAACCCACGATCAAACTTTATGGAAATCTCAAGTAGTTTTATTGGCAGTGAGCCAACAATGTTTGCACACGACAACAAGTCAGAGTCAAAATAGCGACTCACTTTGTTCCTCAACTGTTTAGCAAAAAACTTGGGAACCTATTTTTCCACGCAATATTTTACATGCGGGTCCAATTAACCCTAGAAGAATCGAGGGGGGAGTCACAAATTGACCCCCCTAGATTTTTTGGCTTTAATTTTTTGCTGCTTGACCAATTTTTAAAAGCTTTCGTAACTGTTCTTTGTTCGTTAACATGTCTTTTGACATTAATTAGGTGACATCTCAACTGACTACGTCATCATAATAAGTCACGCAATCAGTTATGTGTTGACTGCGAAATTTCAACTTTTCGCTCAAAACTGGCTAAATATCGACAACTTTACAATGGATTCAAATTATTTTGTAGATTTCAATTGCTAAATGCTGTTTTCCTGCCGTTTTGAAATATTATAATTCAAATTTCAATAAAATCTGAAAACTTGAAAATTCAAGACGGTGGCCATTTGTGACGTCATTTATGTGAATTTGGTTGCCATGGAAAGCAATTAGACACCACGTGTTTTTACTTAATTGAAGGTACAAAGTAAGCTTATTATATGTACTAAATATCATGTCAATCGGATGAATTGTGTCAAAAGTAGAAGGAAGGGGGAGGGGGGGTCTCTCTGTGACTTTTTTATTCGAGATTTCTAGGATTAATGTTGTCTGTAAGTAATTGACCCATAAATCAGGCCCAGTCTTTTAATCCACCGGCAACACAATACTTTCCCTAGTTTCTTTGCTAGTTTCATCAGACACACAATATACAGTACGTTTAAAAACTAAACTCGGCTTCACTGATAGAATCGCAGCCAGCTGCGATTAGATCTTGTCTGCTCACAAATAATTTTACAGGTTGCACTGAGATGCCCATCTTTCCACACATTTCTTGATAAGAGTAGGGCAATACCGGTGTTGTGACGAGGGCCACATCTTGCTACATTGAAAGCATGTCCTAGGCGTTGTTGCCCTCGAAAATAAAATGCCTTTACTTCTTATTATAATATGACCAAACAGTAGTTCGTTTGAGACCGAAGTGAAAAACAGAGCGTTTTCAGTCAGTTTTAGGAGACATAAGAGAAAATGAACAGGTAGACCAATTTGTTGTACCAAACAAGAGAAGTTTATTAACATCTTGTTAAAAATGGCACCAACAAGGCGGGGATTGACCGGTTACGTAAAAACGCTCTATTGATTTCTATTTCATATATATTCTTCGCAAATCGCTAAGTGCCGTCCTTCGTTGTGTAAAGAACAGTGACGGACATTCCACACTAAAGCTAGAAGTTTGATATCTGTTATCTGCTAAAGTGCGTACCGCAAATAACTTCCGTTTCTTCTGATGTTCAAGCAATCCCTTTTTCGTTGGGCTATTTTAGTATATTGCTTTTAACAGTGATGTGCCGGATATTACTTTTGTTAATCTGCAGGAATTTGTAACCTGGGTTTTATATACTTAACCACAAATCGTTATTGTAGTAACGAAACGAGCAATATAATTCCAGTATTTATATCGAACGCGTACCAGTGCATTTCTTCTAACAATTTAATATTCAAATAACTCAAAATGCAAATCTCTGTCCGTTATGCAGCTTTAAACCCTTTTTTGGTTTGAAATTGTCATTGATTCGGGTTTTGTCTTAACGTGCAACACGTCCCCTAACCTGCAAATCGCTACCTGCCTATTGCAACACCCGTGAGAATCTTTGTTCAATAACTGAACCGACAAGTACATAATATTCAGTTATACACCGACACGGTTGTGGTGTGGACGAGACGAACTCTTGAGCAGTGAAAAATCTCCTCTCCAAGCTTCTGGACGTAACGGAAACATGTGAGTTGGTTGTACTATCAGATAGGAGATTTGATGTGTTGTTTTTTACATGACCGATTTGATAAATAAGTATCATTTTGGTATCACACAAAAAAATTCCCTCGTGGATAGATAACTTAGTAAATAGACTAAATAGTTGGCACGGGGTTCGATCTCAAGGTCTAGTTTCAACAATACGAGTCTGGGCCCGGTTCCTCACAACCTCGGGGTTCAATTTGAAGATCTTTAAACTATACGAGTCAGGAGTATAATACCCTCTGGGGATTACCGAGACCCACCTGACATTTTAACTGAGTACAAGTGATTGACACCATAGATATATAGGGTCAACAGTGAGGGAAAGATACAGATGATAAGTTCGGACTATATAACTACATAATAAAATATCCAAAAAGACAAAGCGTAAATGGGTCACGAGATCCTATGCCGGGCATAGCCGCGTAAACATTAAGCTAAGAATGCGAAGTGATGAGATCAAGAAAATAAAATGGGTACAGAATTTACAAGTCATGTCGAACAGTGGCGAAACACTAATTCCCTTTGTTGGAACATAACTGAGGGCCTGAAAACCATGACCAAACATCGACCGTGGAATTCAAAGTAGTCGTTAGTTATCTCAGATATGGAGAAGTGCGCAGTAGCTTTTATTCTTATGATATAGGAAGCAGTGATATAGTCAACTACAATAATCAACTGATCTCGTCAGATAAACTTTTGTTTCCTAAAGCTAAAATAGATACACCTGGACATTTTTTTGTTCTTATTGGGGGAGGGGGTTATAGGGGTACGTAAATTCGCCGATCCAAGTCATTTTCTTTAGCAAATCAGAACATATAAACTTGTTCTTTGGCAAGACAGTCGTCTCCCTTTGCTCCTCTTGATGAAAGATCAAAGAACGCCGCACAGTCTTTTGACTTCAAGTCACCTATGGCGGCTACTCACTGACGCCTGAAAGTTCAACTCAAGGATCACATAATTTGTGCGTGCGAAAGGGGTATTGTGTTAAAAGCGGCTATTATTGTTAAAAAATCACGTCATGGGATACAAGGTCTGCGCCTTGCGGTCGGTAGACAAAGGGCCGAATACGAAAAATCCGAGCAAGTTTTAGAATCTGCCATCCGAACATCAGAGCGCTCAGAATCCGAAATCCGAGGTCAGTTTAATAACTGATTTGTGATTTATTCCTTGCTCGTTTTGCGGATCCGCCGTTCCGCGAACTTATTGACCCCCTCAGTTTCAATTTATTAAGTGCATAGTTAGCATGGGCGAATCCTAGAACTGGGCAACCTCCTCAAATATACTAGAAATATGGTACAAGTTGTCCTTACATGATTGTTATCTTTTGTCTTTCTTGTTTCTCCAAAAGACAAAATTCTTTAGACAAGAGGACCACCTCCTGGTCGCTTTTTCTCGATCTTTAACGGGTGAAAAATCCATTGGTTACTGAAAGGATTAAAACTCCATTTATCAGGATATGTTGTTGCACAAACCAGCAAGGCTTGTTGTAGACACATTGAATGTTTCGGAAAGCATTCTAGTTTCGAATTGGAAACAAGTTTGTAAACGGTACTCTCTCTCTGAAAAATGTTATTCTGACATTCTAACATTCTAACATAAAAATGCGTTTCAGCGAGTGTTCGGTGCGTGTTATACAAGTTAACAACTTTTGTAAACACATCGTTGCTTAAATAATTTATGCGCTGCGCAAAAAAGGACACTCGCTGTTAGTACCCTTTTTTATTTTATGTTTCCAGTATGCGAAACTTTTCGGGAAAAGTACGGGTTGTTTATGCAGGATGTGATTGATAAACCGGGCGTTTTGAGTATCTTAACCACGCTGCTTTGTAATTTGACTTAGTTCTTTATTTCAAGGAAAAAAGGAAGTCAAGAAAAAGTTTTCGAAGTAAAGGGGGGATCGGGAGTTCTTTTGAGAACGGCACCCGTTTTGCTCGATCAACCAGAGAGTTATGATATCGCGTGAGGTTGTTGACTATATGCAGTATGCAAACTGTGCATGTCTTACCAAACGTAACAGCAAAGTCTTTCGGAAAGGAAAGTAATTCCAGGACACAAACGAAACACTCTGCTTGAAGCTGAAGTTTGTTTTATGTGATAACGTTTTGTAAAAGAGTTAATTAGTGAACAGGTTCTTTGTCGGAACTCGCTCACAAAGCGATATTGGGTTTCTTGTTTATCGCGGCCAATACATCAGTGTATTCAAGCAAACAGCTTCAAATATGATATAGTGTTCTTTCGCTTTGGAATCTAAAGGAACTGTTTGGAGCTAAAGTCAGGGTAATGGTATTTAAAAAACAATGTCGTGTGATCATCAAACCCGTGGCAAAACAGGTGACGCTTATTATTATAAAGATGAACGTTTGTATTTCTACCACAAACACTAAACAACAGTTAGACGTTAGTTATGCGGTATACTGATAACGATACCGTTAGTTACGGTAGTAGAAGTTTCACACTAAACAAGTTTTAATAAATGAAGCAAGCAGCTGAACTGTAGCCACAATGCTTGCTGGGATTTGACGAGAGCGTCGTTATTGGGAAATGTTTGTTGCGCTCTATTAACTTTTTTCCTTTTTATAGTTCTCTGCAAATCCCATAGTAACAACCAAAGTTTGAGGTGCGCCCCCACCCCTTTAATCTTTTCAATATTTACCAAAGAGCTCGGTTGGAAGTCAGGGACGTTTCTTATATTGCAGTGATTAAACGAAGCAAAACGGTATTTTAGAAGGTTAAAATCTGACAAGTCCGCAAAACTACGATATTTTTCTTAATTTTCCGACAACAACCAACACCCCGCCCCCTCCCCCCCAACCACCCATTCTCCCCTTCCTCATCACAACCAGAAAACGGACTATGAGTAACTAAATAGATACTGCGCAAATAGTCGGCCTTAACCCTAAAACAATATTTTAGTCAGACCGAAGTTTTTTTCATTGCTGTGGAGATGTGAGAACTTTGAGAAAATGATATTTCCCAAATACACATCGAGTCACATAAAGCTATTAAATACAAGGGTCATATTTTCATTACTCATAACTTGTCTGAAACATTTCGGTTGATTGAATCTATTTCTCATTTTCGTTGATCTAAATACATAAACCCAAAGTTTTATGAAACACTTTGAACTTGTTGATAAACGAGCAATTCCTGATTGTTCCCAGGCTCTACCGGCGCAAAGTACGCGGTCAATTGTTCTGCCTGTCCAAGAATACCATTGAGCAAATGTGGTAGTAAATTGTGTGATGTGTACGGGCCAAACACAAAAATACATAGCTTTTATTGTTCTTAACAATCATTTTTTAAAACCCATTATTTTGCAGTCTTTCTTGGACTGTTGTAAATCAAGCATTTTCCAATAGTAGAGAAGTTACTGGCTACAAAAATAGGGTGACGTTGGTATTTCAAGCAATCTGATTGGTTTGCTATTTCTGGCTAATGGACAATATCCACTTTCCGGGTGGTGGATAATGAAACAATGATCGACGTAAACTTCTGTTTTTCGGTAGTGACAAAGTAGGAATCTTGCAAATTCTTCCTTTTCTTGAATGCGTTGTATTGTGTTATCACCGAGTTTGATTAAGCCAGTACAACTGTTCTCTTTATTATCGATGATTAGTGGCTTTTAGAATTTTATTTGTTTATTTCCTGATTTTGTGCAGAGCACATAGTACGTAAAACAAAAGGACACGAGTCCTCTACAAGATTTAGTATCTAACACCCAGCTCCTGTAAAAGCCCTCCCTACAATAACACCCCAAGTTAAGACTTTTTGAAAAAAAAAACAAAACAAAGAAACAAAAGAGAAAACGGTCGTTCAGTTCATATTCACTGACATGCGAATATTCTTCAACTAATTACTCTCAATCTCAGAGAAAAATTGAGTATCCCCGGCTGTCAAGCGGGAGAAACAGTGTTTCAATCAGAGTTTATATGACTTTGTTACTGCATGTTTCTATATATTATTGACTTGATACTCTTTAAAAGGCTTGTGAGTTCATTTAAAGCCGGTCTCGATAACATTGTTTTTGATAATAGTAGAAACATTCACTGACAACTGACGGCTACCAGTTGGAAACAATTAGAAAATGTAACCTGAAAAACAAGTTATTTGTTTTGTGTCAAAACTATAAAACCAAACCAATATTAAAAGTTAAGATTTAAAAAAAACAACAGCTCGTGTGTAGCTTTTAGAGTCTTTTCATTTTACAGTCAAGCATGATTTTCTTTTAAAACAGCATTTCAATCTGTTTTAGCTGACTTATTTTTCCTTTTACATATCGCTTGGATGATAATCTCGGTATAATCGAAAAGCGCTTTCTTAGAGCAAATGAAGGCACAATTTTTACAAGGATAAAACTGTTCCGGAGCGGACATCTAGATTACGGGAAAATTACTTCCCCCTTTAGCTTATTCATTCATTCATTTATTCATTTTAATCATTAAAAGTCTAGTCACGAGAAGTGGGAAACCTGAGGTTTGAAAACGAGTAGTTGTTTTGCCAAATATCGGCAAAGTGCGACTCTATGGGTCACACAACAGCAATGTTATCAGTCTACCGTCAAAAGCGATGACTTGTATCTTTGATGCTCTCACTTTATCAAAAATTTTTTTCTTTTTCCCCCTCGATTACAGAATGTTTTCATCATCAATAACATTGTCATGCTCCCATACCAACGCGTATCTTTGTTAACCCAATATAGCAGAGAAATAGATTTGGCTAAGAGTACAACTTCTAAGATTTTGAACTTGTAATGTTCACTGCAAGGTCTTCAACAATTCTCGTAGTAAACAAAAGCAAGGACACCATATTTGACTTCACAACGATTTTGCGAACTTCTGTCAAAAATTTGGCCATACAAAAATGTTGTGTCTGTTGTGGAAGTTGTACTTGCTTGTTGTCATTCAATGAAATGACAACGGCGACTTTTTGTTGTTCGTAGGCGGGTCACATGGGGGTGATCATTTATCCCAGCATTTATCACTACACTTTTTAAAGAGAACGCACGAATTATCAGAACTTGTTCTGGGTCAGAATGGTCCTGCTCGTGCACTAGAGCTACTCAATTCTCCCACTCCGGTCGGGAATTTCGAGAAGAGTGGCGGGAAAAATGTACACGCGCGTCACCTTTCCATAAAATTGGCCAGAACCAGTTATTTCGGGCGGTCAGAACAGATAAACGAAAAACGACCTTAGATTAATAAGGAATGATCGTAAATGCCTAAAAATAGATTTTCTATTGTCAGAATTAGCGCATGCCCTCTGCATAACCACGACACTAATTATGCAGCTGGTTAGTTAACATTACAGGAATGGCCTAGCTGTATATTCCAACACAATTTATTGCAAACTTCAATTATAGGTTTACAGGTGTTGCTCGCACCGCAGGTAGCATGGCTAATCTAGGCGGGCCAGCGTAACTTAACTGAAAGAGTATACTGCTAAAGAACAATAATTGTCGAATTTCAGTAAAATTGTCCAATTAATGATTAATTGGATAGTTTCTGAGACTTTGGCAACAGCAACAACGCAAGTGTCCAGATTAAGAAAAACTTCGATAGTTTGTCTTAGCCAATCAAATGTAAAAAAAACAAGGAATCAGTCAATCAGAGCAAAGCAAGCGTACCGTGTCGCATCATGAGATGACATGACACAACAGTCGCATCGCGCATTGGAGTCCATTTTCAGAAAATGGCAGAGTTTTATCAAGAATTGCCAAATTTTTCTCTGAATTTTAGCACCTCTAACTAAAATAACTAAATCGGAGGGTTTATTGTTCTACAAGAAGAGGAACTTGAACGGCAGATAAATCATAATGTGGACAGAAACACGTTAAAAAGCATCAGACATGGCTGAATGTCTTCGACGAGTGACAAGGGCAGCGTGGCGAAGCAAGAAAACATGAAGACATCTGGTCCTGAAATCAGTAGCTTTATAATTAACAAGTGGGAGGACTACACGTACATACTTGTCCAATTTGGATGTCCTCGGAATTTTTTTAATGCAATTATTTCAAAATTGGGCAGCGCGTAGTTCTTTTACATATTTAACTCCACGATTCTAACTTGGGCTCAGTAAGCACTGTGCATGTGTTATGCATCTAAAACTCATACATACTTTTCGTTTTTGAATAGCGGAAGGGGGTGGGGGAAGGGTTGCGGTTGAGGTTGTGGTTGACGAGGAGAACTTGATAGTATTGACGGTATTGCTTCTTTCGTGAAACTTTTTACTCCAATTATATTATTTCCCGCATCCAATGTGAAATCAAACAGTAGTTTCATTCCCTTACCCTCTTTGTATTCTTTTCTTAGTTCCCAACATGCTTGTGTTAATTGTGATAGCTATAACCGCTACTCTTGCAAACGGAGGATGTCCTGAACCTAACAGTAAAGGTGTGGCTGATTGTGACTTCGAAGATCTTACTACCATTCCACAATTTCCAAACACGACAATTACAATGTAAGTTGCAATTATGAACTCCCAGTTTATACTCAGGAACGAGTCTCTAGTTGTTTATACTCCCATGACATGTAAGAGTGGCTATAATCGTGATCGTACTCGTTAAGATCAGTTCTGTTCCTAAAATGAAAAGCTAAACACTGTTATGTAAATAATTATCTTCGAACATCTCTCAAATTCCGAGAGCTCTTTACTACATATAACATATTAAATAAAAAGGGTACAATATTTCTAAAGAATCCAGACTAATAAAAGCTTGATCAAGTCGTCTTCGATACGACGATAGGCTCGATTGAGCAATGAATACAGTATGTAAAGAAAAACGACATCAGCGCAAAGAGGTTTATGTCTCAAGAGTGCACATGAAACTTAGAACTAAATCAGTCTATTGTAACTGAAACAGCACTCTATTAGCATTATGTGGATTAATATGAAAAGATGAAACACATGGTCTAAAATTGGTGGTAATGAACATTAAGTTGTGGTACAAAAATTACAAACCAAGACAGAACAAGAGGCTAATAAATAGCCTTACTCGAGCTGTTTTAAAGTAAACTGAAACATATAGCATGTACCGCATTTATTCGAATGAGAACCCAACCTCGAATAAGCGCCCCCCTCCTCGCCCCCTCCCCCAAAACAAAACCGTAAATACTTAGTATGAATTAGAATTAGAGCAGTGTTCTTTCTTCAGTTTTTGCTGAAATAAATAGACTTGTTGAAAATGTGTCTCTGATAATGGCAGAAATTTAAAAAGCCACCAGTTTCGAATAAGCGTCCTGCCCGAATACGTGCCCAACCTAGTAGTGCAAGAATTAGATAAGCGCTGAATAAGGTACTTTGATCTTACTTGTCAACTGCAAGTCATATCTTCGTGTAACACATGCACTGGACATTTACGACACCATTCCGACCCGGAGTTGACCCCACAAATTAAAAATATTTCCTTCAAAATATAATCAAGGTTCCACTTTCTCTGTCCGTGGAAGACTAACTGACGCTAATTTCCTAAAAGCGAAGCAATGAATCTTTTTAAGACTTTCCGAAATACTCAGAAATCAATTTTTTTAGGTTTTTAAAGGACCTAAACTATCTATCCACAGTTGAACTAAAGTAGCTGATTGTAAGTCTGATAGTCTGTGCTAGCGAGACGCCCTCGCAAAATCATATCCTGTAACTAATACTGGCTTATCTGGACAATCGCGACGCAAAAAAAGTAAAAACGGAGCCGAAACCTCAACTGGTTGCCTGCCGACAGGAGTAGTTATTTGGCATTGTGGAACGAAATGCTAAATTCGGTTTAGTGAAAGGAATGTATATTATTTAAGGTGGCTCCCACCTGTTTTGCATTTTCCTAAGCCACTGAACTTTACAAAAGGCTTTCTTGCACATCATGATGGATTAGTGCGTGGTCGTGCTAGGTGGTGTTACAACAGCTTCTAACTTCTCAATTCTTGTACTCCATACATAAATATTGTTTCCATGGCAACTATACAGAGGCCCAAATACACCCTATATTTACCATTCGATTGCATTTTACAC
>JAOBRH011204597.1:0-12685 GCA_027575125.1 Umimayanthus parasiticus | reverse complement strand
TTCAGAGTCTGTTGAAAAGAGATTTAAGTGTACATTAGTATGAGCATTGGAAACAGGCCAGCTACGAAGGCAAAGACTTGCAAGTTCTAAAATAAAAGAAAGCTGATTGTCAGTAGCAGATACTGTAATTAGTTAATGCCATTTATCAACTTTTAGTGCACCTTTACTAGACTAAAGTATAATTACAGTACATAGTAAAGCAAAATGTTTTTTAAAACTATGCGTCTACCGCCATAAGAAGTTGTATATTATTAAGGAAGAGATAGTATATTTGTGCCTCTAAGGGAGTAAGTTTGATCGTTAAAAAAATAAGTCTTTCAAGTACTTAGGATAATTGTTCACTTAACTAAGCACTACAGTGGTCTTTTCTTGGTCAATGGAGTCACACATATTGTTATTACCTGTTAAAGACTTCTCCATTATCTTTTCTCCGAATACATTTGGAGTTTCTGTTTTCTTTACTTCAAGCAGATTGGCAGGGTTCGACGTTATTGCAGTAAGCTGCTTTGTATCAGGTGCATTGCCAATGCCAACCGGAACAACCTTCACTTTGTTTTCCTCCAAAGGTTGAGCGGCTTTACTTAGTTCATCGAGACTGTTGGTGGAGTTCTTGTCCATAATAACCACCAAAACCTTCAAGACTCAACAGCCCAGATTAGAATTTGGAAAACTCAAAACATTTAGCATCTTTGTCACAAAAGTTGCAAGAACAGTGTCTGAAAAGATTTGGTGCACAATTTGAATCCACTCTATGTTGGAAAAATGACAGAATTTCTCCTACACTATTCTTTTTTATTTCCTTTTCTTCTTGTAGTAACTTTCTATTAAATACAAAATAGTTATTTTTGTATTATTATGATCATTCTTCCCGCACTACAAATTATGATCGACCTGTAAGAGTTGAGTATCACCCAGAAGTGAAGCAAACACAGAACATCAAAGAAAAAAAACTCTGTTTTTAAACTTTCAATGTTGCAACCATATTTCGATAAAATTGTTCTCCTGTTGCTACCCGCCACCTTAACCCCCCC
The DNA here is from genome assembly GCA_027575125.1 of Umimayanthus parasiticus. Taxonomy (NCBI): domain Eukaryota; kingdom Metazoa; phylum Cnidaria; class Anthozoa; order Zoantharia; family Parazoanthidae; genus Umimayanthus; species Umimayanthus parasiticus. Next base: position 11,654 of record JAOBRH011204597.1, on the reverse strand, counting down.
CTCCTACACACACACACAGACACCTCCCCCATAAAACATATCTCAGTTAAGCAAACTGCAAGCGACAGTACAGTTGTATAACCCATTTCTTTGGTTTGCAGACATTACATTGAGTAGAAAAAGCCAAAGCTTATGTACAAATCAAGAACTGAACCTGGCTCGCAGTGGTGGGGGCGCGAGCGATGTTAACTACACTAACTTAACTGCCACAAAATATGTAACGGTTCAGAGGTCAACTGACACTCATTTTTGTTCTAACATACGAAATCCGAGAGATGCGTGTTGATATGGATGAGCCCTTTTCCAAGAATTAAACAATACGGATTTTACTCCCAAATGTCAGACAAAAATAACAACAGTTATGTAATTAAATCAAAACTTACCTTCTTTGCATTGGGGCGATCTTGTGATGCGTCGAACATCATTTTAGATTTCCTGAGGGCTTTTTCTAAATCAGGCTGTCCAGTTGGACGCTGGAATGAAACGATAGCCCGTTTAAGGGCTCTGTCGTCCTCGTACCTATCGTCAAATGCTTTGGCAATTGTTGATCTAGACCCAAATAATACAATCCCGTGACGAATACTTCCTGTTCCATAAATGTCCACGATTGCATTTACAGAATCTTTGATTTTGTCGAATGTGTCATCAGCATCCACGGCTGCAGCACTTATAGCGAAACCAAGATCAAGTGCTGCTACAGACGTTTGTCCTGCAATGAAATGATTATTTAAGGGACAGCTTATCCATTTCTTGGAAGTTTCCATATAAACACTTTATATTTGTCTTTAATTTGAAGAATTTCTTGCAATTATTGCTGTTGAAGCTAGAAAAGCTTTACTCAATAATATTCTGATGCTAGTTTGTCGCCCTGCGACTCAATTTCTGGCTTTTCACACACTATTGTTTCTCGTTACTTGGCTTAAATAAACCCGTTTCGTCCTAATCGGACCTCTTCAGTTCGCCGCACACGGAGGTCCGATTAGGTCGAAACCGGTTTATTTAAGCCAAGTAACGAGAAACAATAGTGTGTGAAAAGCCAGAAATTGAGTCGCTGGGCGACAAAGTAACATCAGAATGAATTTGAAGAATCAAGTTTAAATCACAAGGATCTAGTATCGTAGTTTATTTTCGACAAACTTAAGGGAGAAATTTAGTTTTCCTGATTTTAAGTAAATTTAAAATCATGTGCGACTGCCAGCTTGTATGTTATCCCATGAGCGTCACAAGCTTGCTTAGGCACAGCTTTCCTTGTCTAATCTTCCCTCAAGGGATAAACGTCCCCTCAAGTTTAACAATAGAGTTTGAGCTCAATGAGAATAAAAAGAAACTGTATCAGGAACTTAACACAATTATACAGCCTGTTATATATTTAAGCAACTAAAGATACTCGAGCAACAACAAAAAAGAAAAAATAACGATGTGGTTATACAATAAAACATTTGCATCGATTACGTGTAATTACTACAAAGGAGGAATCCCACAGCGGTGGCACATCGGTTGAGTTTTACACTAATGTCACACTGCTGTCCACACTACATCGATGACACATTAATGTTGCTGCCATCGCTGTCACAGTGCTGTCACTACCATTAATGTTACACTAGTGGCGTATTGTCACCGCTGTGACATTAGTGTAAAACTCAACCGATGTGCCACCACTGTGGGATTCCTCCTGTGTAGTGTGACAGCGATGTGCACAACACTGGAAGTAGTGGCAACTGCCAGCGCTGTCACACCAATGTACACATCGCTGTCACAGCGCTGTCAGCTGCCACCGCTGTCACAGCGCTGTCCGTTTTCACCGCTGTCACAGCACTGTCAGCTGTCATCGCTGTCACACTAATGCAAACATCGCTCACACAGCGGTGTCAGCTACCACCGCTGACACACCACTGTCGGTTGTCACCGCTGTCACAGCAGTGTCAGTTGCCATTGCTGTCACACTAATGTAAACATCGCTGTCACATTGGGGTCATAACCACTGATGTTCCAGCTCTGTCACTGTCAGCGCTGTTACATTACTATCCGCACCATCGCTGTCACAGCGTTGTGCTCGTTTTCGCTGTCACAGTGCTGTGCACATCGCTGTCTAACCGCTGCAGGATTCTTCCCGTGTAGAAGTAATCACAGATCATTGTAGTGTAAGAAACATTTTCAGTTAGTCACAACTGAGCTTACTATGTCTTGGTGAAATGGGGCAACTGGAATTGTTGGGCTTAAAATGATCGAATGGCTTGCTTGAACTGAATTGGATTATATGGCATTACAAAATATTAGAACAATCTTTCAAATCAGTTCAGTTCAAGTCAGATAAGAGTAGAGTAAGAAAAGTAAATGAGTTTGGTTGTAATATGCTTGATTAGAATATTTTAGATTGGGTTGACCAAACTTAGTTAAACTAGACTAGATCAAAACAAATCAGACGGACGAGGTGAAACTGGAACAAAAATACTTATTACCATTAATGAGGTCAGATTGGTTGAACTTAGCAAAGCGCACAAAATAACAAACTTACGTTTTTCAAGTCCCTTTTCCATGATTTCCTTTGCAGTTTTGTCAGGATCTCCAGTCTTGTCTGTAGTTATGACGTCTCCCTCGTGAGAAGCCGTATTATTTAGTTCCATAACATCCGCTTGATTTCCCACAGCAACAGCGATCACTCGAATCCCGGCCTCTTCCAACGCTTTCCCTTTCTCCTTTACATCTTCTGGTTCACTACCCGATTTGTTATCCATCATAACAACAAGGACCTTAGTTGCATTCTCACGAGATGCCGCATCCTCAAACAGTTTCCGTGCTTCATCAAGTGTTTTAGCAAGAGCTGGAGTACCTGAGCTTCTAGGAACGGCGTCAATGAAACCTTTCAGTCTGTCATCGGTGAGGAACGATTCTGAAAACCTTATTCTTACGGAAGGAGTATCTCCAAATATTATAAGACTGTAATGTACTTGTTTCTTTCCATATGTGTCAATCATGGTTTTGACGATGTCTTTCATTTGCTGGAAGTTTTTGCTTGCATCAACAGCGCTGGCGCTCAAAGCAAAAGCCATGTCAACCTCGGGGAACACTGGTTTTGCTGGTAGTGAAGATACATCAAGACAGGTAAAGATACCAGGACCTCAAGTGGCTTTCTTATACTAGTACATGTAAAAGCGCCCTTGCAAAAAAAGTATACACAAGCACACTATAGCATAATATAGAATGTTAAGCTTCATAGAGCAAAATAATGAATCAATAAGGAATCCATAATAATCAATATTTAATCAATATGAAAATAAATAGTTACAATGCAAGAAAATGTGACAGAAATTACGACGCGAGGAAGAAATAGTTATATTACAAATCACAACTTGTTAAAATAATATCGATTAATACAAACGGTAATAAAAGTTAAGCGATATGGACAATAGTGACCAAGTTACACCATAAATTACATCATAAAACATTGCTTCGCCTCAGCTTTATCTGTGCACAGTTTTATTCCACGTTCAATCATATAACATCACAACCCAGCATTAAAATGTATTGCTTCGCACATTAGAAGTCACAGAAAAATGTGGGATTCTGTCTTCCTTTATGAAAAATCTCCTCTAACCAATATTTCATTTTATTATATGGCTGACTGATTTCGCGTGCTGTGATTGGTCAGTCGCAGGTCCGTAAGTAGCCGTACGGACCTCTAGCTCTCGGTCACCTTTTAAAAACCGGAATAATCAACAAAGCCATATAATAAACATCTTATTAGCCTCGTTTACTCGGTCCGTAGGGCAAGTTATGCATCCTCGTTTTTTCCTTCCTTGTTTTCATGGCCCAAGCGCTTCGCGCTTGGGCCATAAAAGGAAGGAAAAAGCTCGGTCCATAACTTGCCGTACGGACCTCGCACTCGGCTGATAAGAGGTATATAGCACACAACCTTCCTATAAATAAAATCACATTATATAAAGCCATATATCTGTTATTTGTTTTCCGTTGCAATCCTTTCCATTTCAATCATCACTTTAGCACAACACAACACATCATAACACAACACATCATAACACAACACATTACATTACATTACATCATATCAAATCACATCACATCACATCATGACACAACACATCACTTCACAATATATTACATTTTGTTACAAGCCAATCTGTTGCAATACAATACAACACAATACAAAACAATGCAATACAATAATGATCATTGTGTAACACTGTTAAGATTTGAAAATGACGAATGTGAGAGAAAAGGGAAAACATCAAACAACAAAGAAAAGCGATAACAACACAACACATCGTAACATAACACATAACATAAAATCACATCACGTCATGCCACAACACATCATCACTTCACAATACATGACATTTTGTTGCAAGCCAATCTATTTCAATACAATACAATACAACACGATGCAATACAACACTGTTATGATTTGAAAATGACGAATATGAGATAAAAGGGAAAACATCAAACGACAAAGAAATGCGATAAGCATAATCTCAAACTTACGTTTTTCAAGTCCCTTTTCCATGATTTCCTTTGCAGTTTTGTCAGGATCTCCAGTTTTGTCTGTAGTTATGACGTCTCCCTCGTGAGGAGTCGTATTATTTAGTTCCATAACATCCGCTTGATTTCCCACAGCAACAGCGATCACTCGAATCCCGGCCTCTTCCAACGCTTTCCCTTTCTCCTTTACATCTTCTGGTTCACTTCCCGATTTGTTATCCATCATAACAACAAGGATCTTAGTTGCATTCTCACGAGATGCCGCATCCTCAAACAGTTTTCGTGCTTCATCAAGTGCTTTAGCGAGAGCTGGAGTACCCGAGCTTCTAGGAATGGCGTCAATGAAACCTTTGAGCATGTCATCGGTGGGGAATAATTCTGAAAATTTTACCTTAACGGAAGGAGTATCTCCAAATGTTATGAGGCTATAATGGACCTTTTGCTTCCCATAAGCTTCAACCATGGCCTTGATGATGTCTTTCATTTGTTGGAAGTTCTCGTTTGCATCAACAGCACTAGAACTTAAAGCAAAAGCGACATCCACGTCCGGGATCACCGGTTTTGCTGAAAAGTTACAACAGTTGCAGTTTCATGAGATTAATGTTTTGTTCAGCGTGTAATCATAAGGAGCACACATTTTTTTTTATTGTGCTTGGCTGCGAGCAGAGTCTCATCCAAATCACAGTGCAAAAGTTTGAAATCACAGTGAAAAAAGTTGAAATCACACTCTGATTGATCAATCACATACAGTTCTAGTTATGGTAACTTGCCATCGCTGTTCAGCATTTTGAACTAAAATGCCACAAAAAATCCAATTGTAGCTTCCTGTCCGTTGATGCATGATGTGACATGTGATCAAGAAAGAAAATAGAGTACTCACGACTTTCAAGCATGCACTGGTCGTGCTATTTTGCTAATGTTTAAAAAGTGTGATTTGGGTGACTTATTCCAAATTTCACTGGACTCCATTTGATTATAGGCACAAATCACAGCGCTTAGATATTGTAACTGTTATCTACTCTCCATAAAACCATCTATTGTGATACGACTTTATAACATTGTTGAACGGTTGTCTGGCTTGAGTTTCATGCGATTCTCATCTTTGATACGAAATTGACACATTGCGTTGCGACACAAGTTGCACGATGCCGTTACCCTGTCTCGGCAAAATCACAGCAAGACAAATTACTGTAATGATTGCGGAAAATAAAACTCAATTCTAACTTATCGAACTTGTTTCACGATAACTGTCTCAACTTCGGGGTATGTTAGACAAATGGCAAAAAGAAAAGGTATGATGTATTAGGACCTTTACTCTTTAAATCGTTAAATTATTACAAAAATAAAAATTATAATAATAATGATAAAAGCAATAAGAATAATGTGTTATTTATATAGCGTAGATTAGCAACTAATAGTAGTAACTTACTATTGTCAATCGTATCAATAACTTTGCCAACCACTTCACTTGGATCTTTCGTTGGATCAGTTATGATGATCTGATCTTCAGGTACCAATCGTTCAAACGATTTCGCCACCTCAGCTGTCAGTGACGTAACAATTGTGGCCACGCCTTTTTTTCCCAGTCCTCGAATTTTAGCTCTTTCGTCGTCTTGGTTACCAGTAGAGTTCTTATCTGTAAAGACTAAGAAGACTTTCTTCGCAGAAGGGTTAGATTCATCCTCAAACAACTTCGTTGCTTCATCCAAAGCTTTGTCCATTCTTGGTCCACCGCTGACACGGGGGACAGCCTCGACGTAACGTTGTAGCTCAACAAGAGATCCATACTCTTCGCGGAAGCTAAATTTGGTTGATGCCGACGCGCCGAAAACAATCAGTCCGTAACGAACCCTATTTCCGTAACCGTAATTGTCGATTAACTTCTTGATGACACCTTTCATATATCTGAAGGTTTCTTCTGCCGATCCTTCCGTAGCTGTAACAGCTATTCCAATATCCATGTCTTGAATGGTCTTTTTATCTGATAATATAATATATTTCGCAACAATATTTGCTTTTGTTAAATAAAAAATAATTTGAAAATAAAATTTGAAATAAAATTGGCTAAAATCTTTATAATAATGCCAAACGTTTTCGTTCGCATGACATCATTGGAGTAATCAGTTGATTGTCAGAGCATATTTCGCCGTTCATACATTTTCATACGTTACTCAGGTTAATATTTAAATTACTATGTACCATCTTCTAAAACAAGCGGTTACCATAATCATAGTCAGAGAGGTTAACTCTGACATACCCGATTCAACTACAGACAAATAGAAGAGAATCCGAGAGGATTTCATGACAAAGCCAAACTTCCCCAAGCAGTGTGGCAGCCTCTCCACACCCAACCATCCCTCCCCCAATTCCGACGAACCTGAATGCCTTCTTGCTAGATTTTGTCCTATTTAATGAAATGTTTTGCTAATAAAGCATATTTGAAATTGTGTCGTGAGGGGAGTAAAGTATTAAATTGATACAAGCTCCAAAACATTCTTTATTTTTCACAATAATTTATAGAAAAAAACGGGTGATAATTGTAGCATAAAGATATTCAGGGACCGAGTATTATTTAATTTGGAGGGATGGGAGAAGGGATCCCTCTTAAACTCACCTTGCCGGATCCGCTCAGCTATTTTATCAGCAATGTCCTTTGGTTTGTCAGATGTTTTGGCAGGAATGACGTCACCTTTATCGCTCGTAACGTGCGACATTTCTTTAGGATCTCCTTCGTTTCCAATCACAACTGCAATTACGAGATCTGTCCCTTGTAGTTCTAAGGCTCTCGCTTTGTCTTGCACGTCCACTGGTCTACTGGTCGACTGTTTATCGCTTATTACCACAAGTATTTTCTTAGCCTGAGAACGACCACTGGTTTGGAAGAGTTTCCTGGCTTCTTCCAGAGCTTTGTCCAAAGCTGGGCCACCACTGCCTCTTGGTACAGAATCGATGAACCTCTTGAGGCTGTCGTCAGTTGGGAAATCGTCCTGTAATGTGATTTTTGTCACAGGGGTATCACCGAAAACGATAAGACCATACTTTACCTTTCCTCTGCCATATCTATCGACCATTTCATTCACTATATCCTTCATCTGATCAAATGTACCTTCAGCGTCTGTTGACGTTGCTGTCAGCGCGAAAGCGAGGTCTAAGTCCTGCGTCGGTGGCAGTTTAACTTTAAGAAAATCAAAACTATCGTAAGGAATTAAGCTTTACAAGTATGGGCATGTCTTTCTAAGTTAACAATTCGTAAGCACAAACAAAAGAGCAGTATAAACAATGAGTCGTCTGAGCTGCCTGGTACAGCTTTGTCATTCTAAATGAGTGCTTAACTAAAATCTCTTGGCAAGAAACAGTTGAATTATGAATTAATTAATTAATGTATGTATTAATTTTATTATCGGTTTGCACATGACGTGATAAAAATCTTAAATCTAAATATTGATGTGGCAAAGTTCTGGTTGTTATGTGTTTCAGAGCTTTGTACAATGAATATTCTCAAAATGTTTGAACTGAAAATAACGTTTCATTTAAGTTTTCTGGATGTTTTAAATTTTTAACCACTGACCGTCACCATAATTATAAATTCATCAGTACACATTGAAATATTTAATGCTGTGGAAAATATTCAGGGAAAACACTTGAAGTGATTTGTAGTAAAACTAAATCAACTAAAGCAGAAATTGTGCTATGGCAAAGACTGTATTTACCTCACATCCTTAACTTATAGCTAAAACATTTCATATGCATTTACCAACCTGTAAGAACCTTCTGAACCACCTTCTCGGCAATGTCTTTAGGTTGGGGTGTGGTAACAGTTGTATTAACTGTAATAATATTCTCAGGTGGGACCAAATTCTTTCCAGTGTCAACAGAATCACTTCCCCACAGAACGAATAGTGGGTGCACCTTGTTTTCTGTGAGAGCGTCAAGTTTGGTCTTCTCTTCATCAGGTTTGCTTGTCGACATCTTATCCATGAACACAACAAACACTTTCCTTGCTTTAGCTCTTGTACTTTGCCCAAACAATTCCTTTGCTTTCTTTAATGCTTTGTCAAGCATAGGACCACCCTTGCTATTAGGAGTAGCTTTAATAAGTGCCTTTAACGTCTGGTCTGGAAGACTATCTCTGAATGAAATCTTAATGGTGGCGGTATCTCCGAATACTATCAAGCCATACCTAACTTTCCCCTGTCCATATTTTTCCACGATCTGCTTTACAACGGCTTTGATGTTGTCAAAGTTACTGTCCGCTGCAGCAGATATCGCAATGCCAAGATCCAGGTCTTGAATTATAGTTCCGCTGCTACCTGTTAAGTGTAAACTATTTAGTAAGTAAATACAGTAAAATCCCACGCATAAGAATCTGTTAAGCTAAGATTTTCGAATTAGACCCCCTTTACATAAGAAACTGTTTAGGCTAGAATTTTGAAGCAAATTCTTATTCTATCAAATAGAGTCAAAACTAAGAATTTGTTAATCAATGTAGCTTTAGAGTGTATACAAGGTTTGCAGAAGTGCATGTACAGTCAGTTTGTAGATCATTGTATTTGTGCATAATTTATATAAACGATTCACCACACCTACCGAAAATGAATCGCTTTTTCCTTAATATAACAAGAACTTGTTTTCCTGGTAAGCAACATATTCATAAGAACCTATTTAGGCTAACTTGGATAAATTTAGATTCTTATACGTTGTCACAAGTAGTGGTTGATTCTTTTGCAGTGGTTTTATGGATTATTCTAGATGCTTTCTAAACGTTTGGAGGCCGCTGCAATCAGTGACAGCAGTTGGTGAAGAGTTGCATAACATTACAGGTCGATACAATGTAGCTTTAGAGTGTATACAAGGTTTGCAGAAGTGCATGTACAGTCAGTTTGTAGATCATTGTATTTGTGCATAATTTATATAAACGATTCACCACACCTACCGAAAATGAATCGCTTTTTCCTTAATATAACAAGAACTTGTTTTCCTGGTAAGCAACATATTCATAAGAACCTATTTAGGCTAACTTGGATAAATTTAGATTCTTATACGTTGTCACAAGTAGTGGTTGATTCTTTTGCAGTGGTTTTATGGATTATTCTAGATGCTTTCTAAACGTTTGGAGGCCGCTGCAATCAGTGACAGCAGTTGGTGAAGAGTTGCATAACATTACAGGTCGATACAGAAAAGATCGCTGCCCAGCAACATATTTGTATACTGAAATGTGCATCATAAATGAAAAAAATACAAAAAAGACGAAATGTTATTGAGAATTGCCGTATTAAAACATAACAAAATCCCTGGCGTTCTTAGTTTTTCTGATTGACCATCTTTGCAAGACAAAATATTATAGTAATAATAATAAGTTACGTAAATTTATAAAGCTGACGTGAAATATAAAGATACTCATTTGTAATCCTACCTTTATCAATCACAGAAGCTATGTCGTCAGCAATCTCTTTAGGTTCATCGGTCGTGTCAACTGACATAATGTTCTCCTTATTGGGTATTAGATTATCCATGTCGCTGGAATCGGCACTCTCCCCAACATTAATAGCAATTACCAAGACATTCTTATCATGAATTGGTTTTGCCACTTCTCTCACATCCTCTGGTTTGCTTGTAGATTTGTTGTCTACAATCACGACAAGTACTTTCTTCGCATTGGGACGGGCCCTTGTTTCAAACAATGTGTTAGCTTCTTCCAAAGCCTTGTCCAATGCTGGGCCACCTGTGGTCCTTGGCACTGTCTCCACGAGGTTCTTAAGTTCTTCTTCAGTTGGCAAATTATCGTGCAAGTCAATTTTTATTGAGGCTGTGCCACCAAACACAATCAAACCATACCTCACTTTTCCCATCCCATAATTCTCCACGAGGGCTTTTACGATATTCTTCATGCCGATAAAAGTGCGGTCAGCGGTAGCCGATGTTGCAGACAACGCAAAAACAATGTCCATGTCTTTTGTTGGTCTAACAACTATGAAGAAAAAAATGCCAAGAAGCAATCTCACTGAATCTATTAAATATTCCTGATTGTTCTTTTTGCTTCTATCTTTAAACTTTTTCGACTTCAAAACTGTGTTTTCAACTCTCAAATGCCAATATTTGTTTAACAAGATCAATACTTTTCCTATATATTACGGCACTACTTGATGTACTTCAAAAATTATCAGAGTACCAACACTTTCAAAAACATTTTGAAACAGAAAACTTGTAAAATCCCTTTTGAAAAAGCAGTGCTTCGTTATTCCAGCTATTTTGTTCAGACAGACAACTCAGTTTATTCATGACTCACTATAAATTGATCAAGTCAAATGAATTCTTACACATTAATTTCTTACCTTTCCTTGCTTGATTAATAATCTGCTTTGCCAAGCTTCTTGGATTCTCATTGGACGACACCTTTAGAAGGTCGTTCTTAATGGAAGTAATATTTCTCAATTCATCAATATCAACCTCATTCCCAACACCAACAGTAATTACCCTCACGTTGTTTTCTTCCAGATGCTTAGCAACCCCAGGCAAATCACTTGGATTATTGCTCGACTTCTTGTCGGTCATTACAACAAGAATTTTGGTAGCATTCGGCCGCAGTCCACTTCCTTCAAAGATTTCCTTAGATTTCTCCAAGACGTTCTTAATATCAGGTGGTCCACTTTCCCTTGACGCTCGATCGAGCAGCTGTTTTAGGTATTCAGTTGGAGGGGATTTGTCTGCAAAGCTAACGAGGGTAGACGAGGATGCTCCGAAGATAATTAGGCTGTAGTGGATTCTGCTAGTGACGTGAGTATCCATAATAGATTTGATAGTGTCCTTCATAAGTTTGAAAGTCTCATCTTTCTTGGAAGAGTCGGCAGATATTGCAATACCGAGGTCAAGTTCAGGTACTTGTGTGGGACGCTCTGTTGAAAAAGAACACATTCAAAGCTGAGCTAAGCATAATGATCAGTATTAAAAAATAGGTATCTACCCTTGTGGTAAATAGTAAAGCATTTATTCTTTTAATATAAAATGCATTGGAATGATTGTTAACTATACCATGATCTAACATACTTTAGTGTACTATACCACACCATACCATACCATACCATACTATACTATACTATACTATACTATATCATACCATACCAGACTATACTACACTATACTATACTAGTATTTGCCAA
>JAOBRH011203486.1:0-12694 GCA_027575125.1 Umimayanthus parasiticus | reverse complement strand
TGTGTTGTGATTATAGATTGTTACTTTCTTACGCAGGACTGGAAGAAGCAATTTGAAGTTGGGAGGCCCAGGATGGTTGGGTGGGTGAGTGGGTTGGAGAAGAATGGGGAAGAGAAACTAACAGGCTGTGCGTATAACTCGGTACCTGAGTCTCCAAGTTAACTTCCTCCATAACAGCCGTCGCTTCTGCCAAACAAGAGCCAACCATCTGTATGCCAGAGACTGACGTCACGTTGAAGTCTTTGTACAGTTTGACAACTTCGGTTCTCATCTAGAAAAAACACCGAAGTATAAAAACAATATTTGCATTTTAAACTAAGCTCGGTAATGTACAATAAACAAGTTGAATTTTTCATAACTATAGTCACGAAACGTTTCTTGCTGGAACTGAAACGTTTTAGCAAAAGAGTATGGTAAAACTGTTATGATACTACGTTCATAATGAGCTAGGCCTTAATCCCTGGATGGTTTATCTGTATTTATCTTCCATTAGAAGTGTATTAGTAATCAATCCAACAAGTGAATATCACTATTCGCGTGCTCTGATTGGTCAAAAAAGTAATTATTTATCATATTGACTTTATAGCATTCATGCGGGAAACAGGATACGCGGACGCGGACGCACGCGGACGTTAGATGTTTTTGAACTTATTCAGATGAAAATAAATTATTTTTGAAAGTGATATTCACTTGTTGGGTTTATACTAAAACAGTTATTTCCCTGAGTGTCGGTGCATATTGAAAAATGTCCATTTCCCCGCTTCGCGGCTCGGTAGAATATATTTCACTATTCACCTTCACTTCGGGAAATAATTGTTAATTATTATTATCATTATCATTATTGCTATTATTATTATTATTATTATTATTATTATTATCATTAACATTCTTATTATTATTACTACTAATATTAATATAACTCCGTACCAGTTTGAGTTCCTACCGATCTGAGTATGTACCGGTCTTATGTAATCACCCTCTAAAAAGCGTTTAATAGGACACAAAGCGTTAATCATTGTAACTGGTATTCTAAGGAGTCTAATTTCGTACGCTTTAACAGGCCTTATGATATAAATGTCAGAACAGAGCTCCAAGAGGTTGGATAACAGTCAAAAATGTCTACAGCTGGCTTTCGAAAACGTTCAAGAAATACATGTATTTGGATAATGATTAGAAGGAGTTAGAAGGCGTTAATTGCGGTATTTTTGATTTGGGGTTAAAATTCAGTAAACGAAACCCGGCTCATCTTCTCTACAAGGAGTGCGTATTGTAACAATAACAATAACAATAACAATAACAATAACAATAATAAGCTTTGTTTATCTAGCGCCATTTCCGTATACTAAATGGCTTTTTTAAAATGAATTACATTTGAGTCAAAAGTTGAAAGATAAATTACATCACGTGATGAATTGTAAGTTTTAGGTGAACTGGACACCCCATATCACCCCGTCCCCTCTTTACCATCCGTCCTTAGACACTTTTGATGACGGATGAAAACTTAACAACGCCCAAGAAACTTGGTACCTTGATGTTTTCCACCGAGCCCGCACCATCTTCGTGCGAGTAAGCATTCACCACTGATAACAAAGATATCGATTCTTGTACAGCCTCTTGATATTTGCCATTTCTCAACAGTAAGCTTAGCAGACTGTTATTGCTGGTTACCAAGTTGCTCAGGTTTCCCATAACAACTGTTTTGTTCTGTTCGGGTATTCGCACCTAAAGTTGAGAATTGCAGCAAAACAGTAGTATACGTTGACATCAGTGATAATTTGGGGACTTAGTTCCATCCTATAACTTTGGGATACTTGTCAAAATGTTTAAATGAAATCCTTAAGAGTTACCAGTATGGGTGTGGCCGCATCTAATTTTACCCCCAAAATGTATCTACGGATATGAAAGTAATACTTTTGTAGTTTCTCAAATAGAAGATATGTGGCAGAATAAAAAAATAATCACCAATTTTGACTTTAAATATTTAGTTTTTTTCTTTCTGACACCCTAAGCGGTACCACAATATTTGCTTTTAACCACTAAAAGTTACCTTGCGCATCCCCATCATATCCAATATTGGAGTCTCCCCGGGCGGTAACCATAGTAAGCAAGTAAATTAGCATGTAGGCAGACAATTGAATAGATATAGGTAAGTAAATAAATAAATAAGTAAGTGCATTGGTATATCAGTAACTAAATAAGGAAACGATTGGTAAATAGGCAGTAAGAAAGTAGGTAAGTTTATAATAGAGCAGTCTAAGTACTTACAGCAAAAATAGCAAGAAGTGAACAAACATTGAGTAAATGGGTAGGTAGAGGTAAGAGAGAAAGTAATCAAGGACTTTGAGCCCTCTCCCCCGTTAGTGATTAATTTAGGATGAATTCAAAACTAGAGAGAGCGATAGGATACACCCACCCATCCTCTTTCAAAACCTGGTTCACACAAGCAAATGAGATGAAAGCACAAGCACGACGAAAATGGAATCGAAGCACAAACACAAGCTTGGCACAAACACAGCTACATCCTCTTTTAAAACCTGGTTCACACAAGCAAATGAGATGATAGCACAAGCATGACCAAAATAGAATCAAAGCACAAACACAAGCTTGACACAAATACAGCTTTAGACACACACACACACACGCTCTTTTAAAATCTGGTTCACACAAGCAAGTGAGATGAAAGCATAAGCACGACCAAAATGGAATCGAAGCACAAACACAAGCTCGACACAAATACAACTTGGCTGAATGGTGGAAGAAAGTACTTACAAAATCAGGTTTAACAAAAAAAATTGAAGCGCAAGTGAAAACTGACAACTAGGGTGAGGAAACACACGCACAAATGCATGTACAAGCTTGACAGAAGCAGAGTGGAGTTCATTGCAAGGCCTACAAATATATAAACTTTCATGATAGCAAATTGCAAACAGTGGGACTTATACTCGCATCATGTTGTTTCGAATATCATTTTATTACAACTTTACTTTGCTTCTACTCCGGCTTCTGCTTCTGTTGCATTCTGGCTCCAGTGTAAACCAGGCTTTAGAAAAAATACGTTTTGTTACTATAAACTTCTTATTAAAAAACGAATGCAGTAGTATAACTCCCACTGACATTTGTGGAATGTATGGAATGTTTGGAATGCATGCTTGTTAGGTAATTGAGAAATGCATAGAATGTTTCCAATGTATACATATGTATGAGATGCGTGGAGTGTTTACCTGCACCTTGACAGTTGTAGAGTTGAATGCACCATAAGTGTCGACAATTCTTATGAAGAAATTTAGTGTGTAATTTTTCCTTATATCACCAATGGGCAGCTTTGTCTCTACTGTTTGCTTGGGTCCACGATAGATGAGAACTTCCAAACCAAAGGTGTTTTTGTAATAATACTCATAAGTGAGAGGAACATCCGTGTCTGTCCAGTGCGAACAAGAAAAGGTAAACACTGATTCGTCAGCAGTTCCATCTGATGGATTCACGCCACATTCGCCATTGTGGGGAGGCTTGTTTACAGTGAAAACAACTTCTGCTAGTCCAGGAACTCTACCATGCATGTTTCCGGTCAGTATGAGTTTGTAACTGTTCAAAGACAAAAATATTAGGGAACGTTTGTTGTCTCATTCATGATAACCTATCCGAAATTAAGCCATTTTCTTGCTCGATAAAATTCGAATCATGTAAAAATGTTGAGACATAATATAAGTTAGGCAATGATAACTTTTAAATAGCTTTGTATCTAAATTTGGCTTTGCAGTAGGAGATTCTTTTATTAGTTATTGAAAGAGCGATAAGAAAATATGTCAAATCCATCCACATAATGACTTCTGCAGCCAAACGTAATAGATAATATCAATCTTTAATTCCCTCTACTATACTTAATTTAAATCGATACGTGCCAGGTATTATGGGTTTATATAGGGCGCGTTTTCTTAGTCTATTTGCGGAATAATACATTTTTTGGGCTGACTCCATTTTACTCCGGAACTTTGTTGTCTCGTTTTTCTCCATCTTTGAAGGTGGAGTAAAAAAAAGGACACCGGGCCTTAGGCAGGCGAAATGCACAGGTTTCGCATGCACAATAGCACGCACTCCCCCGGAGCCAAAAAGGTCCGTCTGGTGGAATCGTAAAAGATTTAAAATGATATAAAACAACGTGGTGATCGTAGAATTGAAAATTTCAATGCATTTCCAGCAATTTGAAGATCTCATATTTCAAAATTCTTCCCCTGGATCCCTCTAGAATCTTTGTGTCTTCGGCACTTGCATGGCCTATCATTCGCAAATTGATTTTTTGGTCCCGGTTGTTGAGGCATGCTCTTCCCCATGAAAAATCCTGGCTACGGGCCTGGGTCTATTAGCATTCCGAAAATAGACTTTGCGTTTTTAGATCCCAGCTTGTGCTTTTGTTAGTGCACCAACACTCTATAATGCAATACACCACACTGGTCATGCAACCGTTTCGAGATATCGGGGTTTTTTGGATTCTTACATTTGTTCTAGTCCTGTTTATTCCAAGAGAATTAACCCATTTTTAAATTTCACAAAAAACGCATCTTTGATATTAACCTTTCCAGTTTGGTCTTGTTTTTTTTCATAAAAAGGTTGCACTTACCTCAGACCACCTTGCATGGCATTTGGATGTAGAACAATACTGCTGGATGAGAGATTCGTGTTGGTTGCGGCGTATTGCCATAAATTATCAACCGCCTTCCATTTTCTCTGATTTCCAGTCACTACTTCCTTGAGTAACTTCCATTTATATACAGCCTTATTTGAAGGTGTTTCCTCCTGACAGCTCCCTTTAAGAGAATACTTCTCAGAAGGTAGTACTTTCAAACCGCAGTTGGAGTAACACCTATATGATAATAATAATAATAATAATAATAATAATAATAATAATAATAATAATAATCAAGAGTTAGAGACAAGATTTAGAGACAAGATTTAGAGACAATTTTATAGTTAATAATGATCATTTTTAATTCCATTAATCTTAATTTTTTAAAAGTTAGGTGAGTTAGGTCCGGTTTAAACAGTGCCTTATGTCTCATGCGCCGAATGTAATGCAAATGAGGTAAAACAATAGAATTTACTCATTAGCATTAGATTCGGCGCATGAGAAATGCGACATTTGAACCGGGCCTTAGAGATACATTCATATAGACACTAAAGCTAGCTACGCCTTGGCGCCTAGCTCAAGGAATTTTTTTAACGTCTGGTATCCAGAAGTACCTCACTGCCATAATAATGATAATGATAATAATAATAATAGTAATAAGAATAATAACAACAACAATAAGAAGAAGAATAAGAATAATTGTTTATTATCCAATTCTTCCACTAAAGTGGCTCTTCGCCTAATTACAATTTTACTAAGAAAATAGGCTGAGATTAATTATTACGAAAAGAAGACTACTAAATACATACTACTAAATAAAATCTATAAAATAAAAACTAAAAAGATATAAATATATGTACTATGTATCAACGGACGATTGGATAAATTTCTTGGATACTACAAGGACAAGTTAATCACGGTAATTTGTATGCTTGTAACAGAGACATTTCTTAAATAAAGATAGATATCTCTGAACATTTTGCAAACAACAGGGTAGAAAAAATAATTTCATTTGGCCTTAAAAGTAAAACAAGCGAGTCGAACGCGAACTGAATTTCTGGAGCTTTAATTTCGTTCTGGAAATGCTCGGCAAACAGGCTTGCTATCTTAATGAATTTTAGAACATGTTCATTTGATATCTTGTTTTTATTTGGATTTGTCAGACTAACAAGATTCTCTCACAGCCAACAAAGCGACATTTCAACAGACTGTGAACGAACAGCTACAGTTTGTAAGTCCTTTGTATCTGGACAAACGAGCAGCTGCAGTTTGTAAGTCCTTTGTATTTGGACAAACGAGCAGCTGCAGTTTGTAAGTCCTTTGTATCTGGACAAACGAACAGTCTGACTAAAAACCACTTAAGTATTACTGTTTTTATCTTTCATGGCATTGGCCGATGCAAAAGAAGTTAAACATGTTATAAAGGAGTTCTTCAAAAACAAACGAAAATCGCTGCAAGCTTGAGTTTTGTTCCCTATAAGAGTTTGGATGGTGTTCGCTTATCCAAAGATTTAAAGGTCGGATTGTTACCCAAGTCCACTTTCGTCCACTTAGAAATCCAAGAAAAGATTTTGTTTCCGGATCGCAACGTAATGGCAAAAAGTGAAGTCTGACGCGCAAGCACATATTGTAATTTAAAATGTAAAACTGCCAATCTGAAAAATTGCATAAAACTAATCCACTCAGATTTCCGTGGGTTCAAATTGCAATACTAGTATATATGTCGTACTACATTTTTTTCTAATACATTAGAATATCCTATTGAAAATAATAGGTTTTAATAGATACTAGATAGAGAATAGTTTTGGGAGGATAGCGGGGAACCTGAAGGTCTCACAGATCCCCCTTCCCAGCTCCACGGATCTTGCTTTAGCTAGTTCTTCAAAGTAAAGCATTTCTTGATTTGTGTGCTGAAAGGGCTGAAATCGGTAAAACGAATACTCACAACAAACTAAGAACTCATGGCATATGCTCATAATACATATAAACCTACCTTACAGATATTTCTGGAGGATCTCCTTCTATAATCTTTATTTTCTGAGTAACATTGTTCATCCTTACGTACCCGTCAGTGTTCTTTGTGAGAAGAAGAAATATATCATAGGTATCATTAAGGTTCAGTATCCCTGTGTTCACTTGAACCGTCGGTCCTGATTTCACTAGTGTACCAGGCTTGCTTGCGTCACAGAAATTCAAAGAGTTGAAACTAGAAACTTTATCCAGTACAGTTCTATTTGTCAGATTCAAAAGGTTTTTAGAAATCTCGAGTTTCGAATTTTGGCAAAGCCAGTAATATCCAAAGTTGTTACCATCAACGAAGTCAGGATCCCATGATAATGCAGCACTTACTACCGTAATGGTGGCAAACTTCCGCTGAACAGCTGTTCCACCGTCTATCAGAGGTACCAAAGGTGAAGCAACAACCTCCAAATAGGCCTCATCACACCTATATACACCCTCTTGTCCATACATGCTCACGTTAAACCGTAGTAAATAGAAGCCATAATCAAGCGAACGTTTTCTTAATAAAAGTGTGTCGAGCTGTGTATCAAAGATGCTCCCGTTATCGATTATTACGCCATCTGAAGACAATCTGTAGGCAACCCAAGACAAATCTGTTAACTGTGTTGCCTTGCAGTCTATTTGTATACGTGTGTCAATTGTCATTTCTTGGACACGTTGAATCTTTGTTCTTTCATTAAACTGCTTTCCTACGCTTTCATATATTGTTACATTGGGGTAGTTACAAGGAATCTTCACCACTACCGCTCTATCAAGAATGGTCACCCGTGAGACCTTATTTGATAGTTCTAGTCTCAAAACATACTCTCCTATTGCAGTATATATGTGTCTTATTTGGTATGAAATATTACTCATTTCCAAGAAATTAACACCAGGGTACTCATTATGGCACTCTGGTAATCCATACCCAATAACTGTTCCATCGCCAAGATTTAGAACGAAACAAGAATTCGTACCCATTTTTTCCGCCGTTATTAAATATTGCATTGTTTCGTTTTGTTCTCTTGGGGCATTGTTTGAAAACACCACACCTCTAATAGGTTGCTGAACAACTGCAACGCCATGTGTCTTCTTGTTGCTGAAATGGTTGCTGCAGTTCACGTGAACAGGAAACTCTCTGATGTCTGAATAGGTGTGGTTGAATATGGAATCATCTTCCGATGTGTAACTAGCTTGTTGGCCATCGCCGAAATTGCACGTACATATATAAGGTTCCCCTTCTGTGATATTTATTGTGATTGCTGTGATGTTCGTTATGTTAGTGTAAGGAATGCCAATACTCAAATCTTGCAGTGGTATCACTTTTTGAATTGGTATTAGTAGCGTTGCATTCAAAGAGCTTGCATTATTAAATACAACCACTGTGAGATTGTGCATAGCTGGCACAGTATACCGATAGACTATTTCTGGTAGTGTTTGGTTTATAAATGGTTGATCAACGTCAAATTTAAATGAATAGTGAAGATTTGTACCACTGATAGCTTCAATTGTAGCTTCAAAGTAGTCAAACTGATAAATATTTTCAAATGGGGCTAAGTTTTTAACGGTAATGTTTCCAATCTCTACTGGAACTTCGATGATTACCGTTTTAGATGTACTGACCTCGCTGATATTGTTAAAAGCCGTGAGGCCTATTTCATAAATCCCGACATTTTGATAAATGCGAGTAAGGGTATCAACCAAAGTTCCGAGAACGTTTCCAAGTAAAAAAGTCAGCATTGTTGCATCACCATAACTGATTGTTAGATATACCATAGTTCCATTTGTGATCCTCCACTGCCCTGAAAAACCGTTACCAATTTTAAAGGCACTATGTGATGTCAATATTTCAATAGAAGCCACTTGTTCCTGCACGTAAACCATTTGTCTGGTAACAACATGCCCACGCGCGTATATATGTACTTCGTATATGCCCGGAATTAGGTAGACGTGGGAAAAGTTGCATTTCGTAGTTGTTGTATTGCCTGTGCAGTCTCCAAAGTCTACCGTTACGTTTTGTCCTCTGCAGTCATCTAGAGCTACTTCAAAGCTTTGGAAAGTCGTAGCAAATTCGTCGGATGTTACGTTCAAAGCTGCCAAAAGAAAGTAGAATAAGTTTGTTAGACATTTTGTTTTTATGCTGCTTTAGAATTTGTTAGACTTAGAATATGAAAACGTCCTGCAGTTTTTAGAAGGAACGAACATTTCTGCTATTCATAAAACTAGTTTGACATACAGTATAGTTATTTTAAACAATAACTTTACGGAATAATAGTGCATTTATAACCTACATCAAGACCAAAATGAATTGTTAGTTGTCATTTTTCTACACATACAGGAAAAATTAAAACAACAGCAAAAGCACAAATGACAGCATTTGACTTTACCAAGGTCACCCACAAGCCCTTTTACCTCTAAAATTATGATAATTCAGTGGGACAATCATTCTTAAACACGAGGTTCTGGTATAAAAAGCCAAGCCCCTCCTCTTTTCATGCCTCAAAGCTCCAAATTGAAAGTTCAAATTTTGCAACCAAGACAAACTTGGCGTGTGTATAAGTCTTCTCGTTCTAAATACACGAATTCTAAAAAGTGGGGTTTTATTATTGTAAGAAATAAATAGATAGTGCAAAGATAGTGGTTGGGTAATGACTACTAGCGGTGTTTTGTAACTTTGGCTATCTTGACAGCTCCAACTTCGATATTTTACATTCACTTGCACATTTAATACAGTATTAAAAACTTCCATCTGCACAAGACAATATTTATTATCTCAATATCATTATTAATGTAGATATTGTTACTATTTTTCTTGAACCCTCCTGTCACTAGCGAAAGCTAATAAGGAGGTAATGAAACTTAGAACTTAGATATTTCATTTTGAATTTTGCGCTGTGAGCAGCAAGTAAGAAATTGGTTAAGCATAAAATGAGATGTTGACACGACGACGGCTGAATGACAACTGAACGTGTGAAACTCCGGGCCACCCTTTTTATACCGGAACCTCGTCTTTAAAATCATACTATTGCCCACTCCTAGAACTCACGGAGAGACTGGGTCTGTCCACCCAAAACGATCCCAGAAAGCAACGCTATAATGCAAATTCTTTTGTTTTACGTGTTGAAGCGATGCTTTCCGGGATCACTTTGGGTGGACAGACCCAGTCTCTCCGTGAGTTTCAGGAGTGGGCAATTGTGGCAATGAGTTAACTGTTAGAAGCGTTATTGCTTTAAATAGATCCTCAGTGGAACACACTTTTGTTCTCAAACAAAACCTTTGCATTTCTTTAGTCGATATTTGCAGTTAAAAATCGTCAATTCTGTTAACAAAGCAAAAACGTAGTAGTGATTTTGAATTTCTTGCATACCGACATCTTTGAACCAAATTTGTTGCAATACCAGAGTTTCAGTAGAGATTCCAATTCCGAAGAACCTCTTTTTCTTGGGTACAATCTCCTTTTCTCCTTTTCTTTTACCAAAATCTTATTTCTAACTATTTGAAAATTGAGTAAACTTTTTGAAAAAAAATCTACAGTTTTGGCAATGAATACGCTGCAGGAAAAAATGAAAATAATCAGCTATGTGGAAGCGATATTGCCACTTTTTCTTCCCTAGCTGTCCCTATAGACCTATGCATAAATGGCGGCGATTTGAATAATCTTTTGTCTACATTGAAATTAGCCCAACTAGCCTCGTTCTCGAGTTAAACTTTCAAAAGAATATGTTACCCAAAATGAGGCTAGTAGGGCTAATTTGAATATGTAGACAAAGGAATATTTGAATTGCTGCCATTTATGCATAGGGTCTATTCCGCGTCTCTATCGTCACTCTTCTCGCTTTTGTAGAGCCTTTAATGAGCAAAATACAGTCAGCACTTGACTTGACAATTGCATTTAAGTTTAATGGTGTCACTGTTGAAATAGTTAAAAAAGATCCGAGTGTCCGTGGTTCCGTCTCCTATGAACCAAAATATTTTTTTCAGTCTCCTGGAGTTGGGATCTCTGCCATAACTTAGGACGTAAAGTACTTGGCACTGCAACACATCATTTACATTTATTACAGTTCATCTGAGATTGGGGGCTACAAAAGGAGGATTACACGTAATACAAGAATTACGGTACGTGCAAATCAAGTGAAAAGTAATCTCACCGGGGCACAGATGTGTATTACAGTATCGTGACTCCATACTCCGTCCTAGTAGAGTACAGTTCCTCCCTCCGTTACGGGGAGTTGGATTGCTGCAGTTGCGTGACCTAGTCTGCATTCCCACGCCACAGGTCACGCTACAGTTACTCCACTCGGTGAATTCCGTGTAGCCACCATCACGTACGGCAACTAAATGATTTTGAATACAGTAAAAGGTCTGGACCTTGGTGAGTCAATGTTTGTGGTTAGTTGATCGTCCGGGTTGGTGTGGTCCTGAAAAGGACTATTTTTGGTTGTGACTGACGTTTCGACAACCTGTGTGGAAGTCGTCTTCAGAGTTCTAACTCCATTCGGAAGATGACTCTCACACATGTTGTCAAGAATTATTCCATAGAGAATAAACGATCATTTTCCAGTCTGATTGAACATGAAAAGCACATCTTTGAGGTTTGATAACAGTCATTTGTCGGACCAACTAGTAGTACAGTTGTTCTTATTTATAATACACGAACCAGTCAAGAAATATATAACGCTTGCCTTTGCGTCCACCCGCTATTAGCGACCTTCAAATTTGACTTACTACGAGTACGACTTCCTAAATTTCGAAGTTGCAATGCTTACTACGAGATCATCATCAGTTCTCATAGTAGGCAGAAGGACGGCCACGAGATTTGACTCGAAAACGATTTTGCAAAATCCTGTCAAGAATTCGGCCGAAATAAAAAGTCGTACTCGTACCCAAAATAGTAATTGTAATCAAATCTAAAGGCACGTGTGAAGATAAAACAAGACGATAGAGTCGTAATGGAGCGCGATATTATTTAGTTCTTGTAACTCAATAAACAAAGTTGAGTTACAGTGTTCAATGATAGTTAGCATATATACCTGTTACGATTACCTGCTTTTTTATAAGAACAATTTTATAAGAAATTTGCCCAAAACGTAGGAAAAAGCTAAGAACGATTGAGGCTCGGCTTCAAATGCAAATGTAGCTGCAAGTTGTTTTTTTTTTATTGAAAAACACATCACGTCATTACATGTGGCATCTCACTGCAGGTCTTTCTTCAGTTAGAAACTCTGAGCGCATGAGCAGAAAAGAAAATCAAAACTGTGCCGCACGTGTTTTTTGGCAGTGCCGAAGCGTAAACAAAGAACAATTTAAGAACAATTGAGGCTCAAATTGTGCAAAAACTTAAGAACAACGATCCTCGGACAGAATTTACTGGTTCTTACTGATTAAAAATGCGTGTACCAAATAGCCTCACTTACCTTGACAGCCATACAATTCGACTCTAAGAGCTATTAGGGGGCCGATCCATCCTTTTATGTTGAACTGCACATATCTGGTAGTGATGTTAGAGGGAAGCTTGTGCCTCCTTGTGTGGTAACGATGGAGTGAACCCTCAAACATCTGAAATCAGAAAAAACATTTAATTGTTTGAATGGTCATGTTAAACACTTTTTGTTCATTTTTATGAAATGTGATTAAGAAGGAACTATTTTGTTATTATTATCATTGCAATTAGTTTTTTTATTAAAGTATTAATATTGTTAATATTATTGTTATTATCATTATTACCATTGTAATAATATGCACAAAAAACTACTGCAATCTGATAGGTTGAGAGCCTCTCTATAAATCCCAGACAGTGCAATTACAAATAAAAGCAGTTCAATTACATGTAATTGCACTGGTTGCAAACAAACAAAACGGCGGCCAGGTTTTCCGAGTGCAGTGACGAGCTCATTCAAAATATTTAAAAAAGAGAAATCTACAAATAGAAAATACTGTACTAAGGGACTAGTCAGTATTTATCACCTGGGGTGGGCCGGAATAATTCGTAATTGTCCATATATGAATTTTGTACACCCTCCCTGGATTGCCTTCATTTTTCTTTGAGCCCCCCATCAAGCAACCTGAATTTTT